>PVJO010009628.1:0-68214 GCA_004026905.1 Hystrix cristata | reverse complement strand
CCATCAAGCACAATTTTAACTTCGAGCTGTTGCCAAGTAACCTCTTCAGTAGCAGTTCTACACCAGTTTCAGGTAGCAAATACAGTTTCTGTAACTGGATTGTGGACTTTAAGCACTTAACAGCTTACCCCAAGCCTTGCCTGGGCAGTGCGTTTGCTTACGTACTGACTAGCTTTGGTTAGGCTGGTGTCATTTCAACCAGTGGATTCTTGTTTGCACGAGATACACTCGTACGTATGTTTGTTTTATATTAACTATTTTTTGCATAATTTTTATTTAGAACACCGCTGTATTTGCCTTTGATATTTATTTCTAGTGAAATCTAATAATAAGGTCTGGTTATTTTCTTTTACTAATTTGTGTTTATTTGTGAAAAATAACATACAATTTTGTGCTGCAATCTATAAAAACACTGTAAGTTCATTAGATATAATTTTTATACTTCTCCAGGCCTGTGACATTCTTTTACAGTATAGAATGGACATGTTTGGGACACTGAGACTGAATAGGAAAGAGGTCCCAAAGATCTGCAGAAGAAAAAACTAAAAAAGATAGAAATGTTAGCATATCAGAGAGGAAAAGCTGTGTTATGAAATGGAAAGAGAAAAAAGATGTCTCCTTATTGTCAACTATTCATAATACAGAAATGATAGAACTTGAAAGAAATGAAACAAAAAATTACATTAGTGGCCAATGATTATAATAATTCCATGGGTAGTGTTGGCCAAGTTGACCAACATCTAATAAGCTGTCCTATAATCAAAAAACAAAGAGAAAAGTATTACTCTAAAATATTTGTGCACCTTTTGGACCAAATAGTATGGAACTCGTTTGTTTATTCAAAACGAGGGGTCAAAAAGTCTCTTAAAATTTAGATTAGGTCTCATATACCAAATAACTGAAAAATACCAGGTAGTGAAACACCAACTAGATGTCTTAGTGGGTAGACATTTTATTGAAATTATACCACCCAAAGGAAAAAAGGCCAACACAACAATGTAAAGTGTGTTGTTCAGAGAAAGACAATAACACAAAAAGAATTCGGAAAGAGACTAGATACTGCTGTCCAGATTATAACACTGCATTGTGTATTCAATGTTTTAAGATACACCATACCCAGAAAAAAAATTTTTTAATTTTATTTTAATGGTACATTTTAGATATACAGTGGTAACATTGATCACAGAGAATTTGTACCTGTACATGGAATATCTTGCTGCTGATTTTTTTCCCATTCCCCTCCCCTCCCTTCAACCCTTCCTCTCTCCTTATTTACAAAAGTTCTGTTTCCATTTTTTTCCTTTTATCATACCCAGAAAAATTATTGAATAATTTGATAAAATTGTTTTTATACTTCCAGTTATCTTACAAAAATTAACAAAAAAATATGCGATTTTTAGCCATTCTCTATTGGAATAATTGAACTGGTAAGTGGTTGAGTACCTATTCTCGTCAAAGAGCTATTTCAGATTAATACCATCCTTAGGAGCCACAGCTTTATTCTGTGCTTTATGACTTCTCTGGATTTTTATAAGGTCCGTGGCCTTTTACAACAGACACTGACTCATTAAAATGTAAGAATAAGAGCTCTGATGTTTATGTCTGCAGCTCCTGGTAGTCAGAGGTTGAAGACTTAACTCCTGTACATGACTCAGTACATGACTTTTCTTAGTATT
Organism: Hystrix cristata; assembly: GCA_004026905.1. Taxonomy (NCBI): domain Eukaryota; kingdom Metazoa; phylum Chordata; class Mammalia; order Rodentia; family Hystricidae; genus Hystrix; species Hystrix cristata. The sequence continues at coordinate 66,538 of PVJO010009628.1, read as the reverse complement.
CAGAAGCCTTTCCAGTTTGGGAGACTTTCCAAATAGCAAATGGGAATTGCAGTTTTACCTGCCTTTACTCACATTACAGCACCTTCCCCAAGGAACGAATGTATTGATTCCTTCTCCAAGCTGCCCCAGAAGTTTAAATATTCTTGTGTTGTTTTAACCTTAGTTTGAGTCTCCATAATCAGTGCATTTTCTTTAGAGAAAAGTTAAAAAGTTCAACAGTACCCCCATTATTTTTAATTCACTATTTTTCTTTGACTGTACTTTCTCAGCTAGACTTTAATAAATTCCATCTGTAAGATTGAAAATGAGTTGATTTCTAAGTTTGAGTTATAACAAATCCCCTGTTTTTTTAACATATAAAAAAAACAACATTAATCTACAAGGCTTAGGTTAATTTTTACGAATTGTAAATTTATGATTTATGATTTTTCTTACATGTGTGATAAATTTACATCATTCTACATACTTTGATTGCCTCTTTGTGACCACTGATGTTCTGTCCACATGACTGGACTGTAGCTCTGTGATAAAGCTGTGTCACACCGAATATACTATCTTGGCCTCCAACATTTTCTTTAGCCAAATGCATGCAAAAGTCATTGTGATGATTGTATTTTTTCCATTTCCATATCTACAAAAAAACATGGAGAACTCTGTTTAGAAAATTCTGAAATCCTTATCAGTAACAATGAGTTGGATGTATACTGAGTAGGGTTCAAACATAACTTAATTAAATTGAGTTTCTGTTGTAACCAGTTTTTGCATGGAAGATGGCAGTGGCAAGGTAACTAGGCATTGTTTGTTATAGATAATTTTTGTGTGAAGAAATTTTGGACAAGTTTCAATCTAGAGTCAGGTGGATAGCAATTGGATAACCAGCTGTATCCTGGATACTCAAGCTTCAACTTATTTTCCTCAATAGTTTATTTTTCCTAGTAGTATAATTAATATTTTGTACTGGATACTATATTGGAAATTATATCAGTATTATTTATATTCATAGTCTAAAGCTGTTTTGTAAGTAGTTGAGCAAACTCAACTCTCTGCAGCTCACCCTTTCCCCATTTTATGGCAGTGTCTATCCAAAGCAGAAGAAATGTGAAAGTAGTGTTTGATTTAATCTTTAATGGGAAATAAAAAGCAATAAATCAATATTTAACTTTTTATTTGAGTCAGTTATTTGGCATCTGAAGTTTCTATCCAGAAGTCACGTGATTTTTGTTGTTGCTTGGGGATGGAAATTAAAGCTTTAAAGAGAATTGTGTTGTTACTGATTTATACTGTAAAAAGAAAATAAATGTGTGTGACAGATATGGTTGTATTTTATAGTTCACTGTGATAGAAGCCCAGAAGGGTCATCTCAGAGTTCGCTCTCTCCTGTTGCCATCAGTGGAAACCATTTGATCAATACAGGTGTGTTAAGGCGAAGTAAAAGAATTGCAGGCAAGAAAGTTTGCAGGTAATTTATCCAGAACATTTTATTGTCATTGAATTAATATTTGAGAGATACATAAGTGTGTGTATGTGTTATATGATTCAAATATGATTCTTGATAAAATATTTTGTCATTCTACCGAGAACCAGATTTAAATTATAACTTTTAACCCATCTCTGTACAATTATTAGCAATATGATTTGCTTTGAACTTTCTCACATTTCATTTTGTAAGACTTTCTTACATTTATGCTGTAAATGGATCTTTTAAATTCTATTCTTTATAGGGTGGAATCAGGAAAAGCAGGCTGCTTCTCTCCTAAAATCAGTCGTAAAGAGAAGGTTCGAAGATCTCTTCGTTTGAAATTTAGTATGGGGAAAAATAGAGATTCAGTAAGTATCTTATCTCATTGATCAGTTTACATTAGCATAAAGCTGTAGACTTAATACTAAGAGACCCTTTTAAACTCTGCTTCTCCTGCAGCTATTATGCCATTCTTTCTGTTCTCTTTGTATCAAAACTTTTGTCCCAACAAAAACTGAAACTAGTCGCCAGTGATTTCAACATTGCTCAAACCAGCAGTCAAAAATAAATTCTCAATTCTCATTTAGCTTGTCCTGTCAGTTGCATTTGATACAGTGGACACTTGTTCCCCTTTGGTTCTTCTTCCCTTGCTTCTTCACTGGTTACTTCTCAAATTCCTTTGCAATAGAGGGCCCAAAGCTCAATCCTTGGACTTCTCTTTTTCTCTGTTTACTCAAGGGAATACAGTTTAAATTCAGTATATTTACTTAAGACTTTCAAGTTAAAGTTCTCCAGCTCAAAACACTCTCCTAGACAGATTATTTTTCCTTCTTTTTTTTGTTGCTTTTGTTTGCCAACCATGTGCTATATCACCGAGCCCTTGAGGTTTAGTCCCAGCTTCAGCTATGTCTTGGCATCTGCTTATGTGACTTCCCTACTCGAACATCTACTGAAGTGTAAGCTGTCCCAGATGGTCCCTGAGATGTGTTTCTTTCCTTCTACTATGTGCTCCAATAAATGACTTCTGCCTGCAGTCTTTCCCATTTCCATGATACACTCATTCTTCATTAAAACTCTGGCACATTCTTCATTCTGCTATCTTTCATGCACCACATCTAATCTGTTAGTGTGTTCTCCAAACCAATCAATTCTCACTAGTACTTTTCCCATTTTTTCCTAAGTTCAGTCTTTTCTCAGTGGATTCGTACAGTAAGGTCCTGCTAAGAGGCCCACCTGCTTCTACCCTTGCTGCGGTACTGTAGCCGAAACAGTCCTTTCAAAGCCTAAGTTAGGTCTTGTCACTCTTCTGTTGAGAACCCTTCAATGATTCTTCATTTCATTCTGAATAAAAACCAGGTTCACACGTTGGCCTGCAAGATTCCACATGAGCTGGTCCCAGCCACATCTCTGAGCTCTGCTCCCGGTCTGCCTGTTCCTGGCTTGCTATCCCCATCCATCGTCATCCTCCCCACCCCGCTCACTGGTCTTCTTGTTGGTTGCACGTGCTGGACTGTGCTCCAGCCTCGGAGACTGCACTGGCATTTTCTTCCCTCTGCATTATTCTTTCCCTTAAACCTTCGTGGCTCTTGCCCTTATTCTATATTCAAAAATAATCTCCTCATCACTCTATTTAAAACTGTACTCCCACCTTCATCACCCCATCTTTCTCACCCTGCTTTACTCATCTTTGTAGCACTCTTTACCTTTCTTATTGTATTTATACAGCGTAATTTATTGTTTCTCTTGATTGAAATCTCATCTAGAATGTAAATTTTAAGAAGATTTCAATCTTTTTAATTATTTGAGAACAGGCCTGCACAGAAATAGCACAAAATTTATTTTTTTTAATTAGTGAAAATGTAAGGTTGCTTTTATTTTACAACATAAAATATCAACTAATGCGTGTAGTTCTTTTTAGAGGGTAAAAATATTTGTGTTACAAAATTATTCCCCTTAGGATTGAGCATTTAGCTCAGTGGTAGAGCACTTGCCTAGCAGTGCAAGCCCTGAGTTCAATCCCCAGCACCCCCCAAAAAATTGTTTCCTAATTATATATGTCTTCTTTAATCAGCTGTAGATTTCGATACCTACAAAAAAATTACTGTCTTGATATTTCATATTAATTGGGTTTACTTCCTAACCAAACTTTTTTTTTCTTTTCTGTACAGAACAGTTGTTCTGGTGTCAATAAATATGAAAATGTTGGTCGGAGACTTGCAAATCAAGAAAGTTTAAAAAATAGGATTGAATCTGTAAAAACAGGCCTGCTTTTTAGCCCAGATATTGATGAAAGATTACCAAAGAAAGGTACATTTATGCAATACTGTTAGTTTTACCAGAAAGTCCTGCTTTAGTTGCTTTTTTTAAGTTTCTTTTAAATGATAAAATATATTAAGCAATATGTTGTACTAGATATTTAAAGTTCATATAGAAAGTTTCATAGTAGAAATATTTGAATTAGCAGTGTATTTTTCTGCAAACAATTAGAGGATAATTATGCAGGAAAACATGGAAATATTTGGTATTTTTATATTAAAAGTATTTGAACACTAATCTTTAATTTTTTGGGAGTAAGTACTTAGTACCTTTTTTTTGCCATGTGTTTGGATTAGATTTCAAAACCTAGGTCAGATATAAAGGATTAAAAGCACTGAATTGCTTCATTTTAGGTTCAGTAAATATCAGTAAGTCTGAGGAAAACTTTGTAACTCCAGAGCGACTAGATGGCAGAAGTTACCGGATGTCTTGGACAGGACCTAGCAATTCAAGTTTTCAAGATATGGATGCAAACGAAGCTTCTCCAAGAATGGGAAATCTTGAGGTGCAAAACTTTTCTTTGGAGCCTGAAATTACAGTTGAAAAGTTACCTGGTGCATCCTGTGACCCCACCCCCTCCCCTCTGAACAGCAAAATTAATAGCAGCATAACGGAAAGTTCCCTTAGTGGGGATGAAAATAACCTGACCTCAGAGACTTTGGTGAAGATTCAGAAAGCATTTTCTGAGTCTGGAAATAATCTTCACGCATTGATAAGTCACAGGCAATCATCGATCACTGATGTGGTAAAAGAAAAAATAAATGAAACATCTTGTGGAGAATATAAAGAAGAAAATCTACTTGAAACTAATGATTTGACTGTGAGAGAATCAGAGGAAAATTATGAAAACCAGGCTGTTAAAGATGGGAATTTTTTTTCAGAAAGAGACCTCTCACCACATCAAACTCAAAAGTTTGGGGAAGAAACAACTATAAAATATCACTCAGCTCAGATGAAGGTGGAACATCACACAGACATTCATTCAGATATAAAAAAAGATAATTTAGGACAGCAAGAATTCACTATTGATGAAAAAATTAAGGAAGAGCAGTCCGCAAAAGATAAACTGAATACTCAGTCAAAAGAGGATCAAAATAGGTTTGAAGAGAACTTAGTGAAATGTGCAGCTCCTGGGGAGGAGGAGGCCAGACCCTCCTCCTCTCAGCAGAGTCCCTGTCTGGTAACACGCCTGTCAAAGCCCAGGCCTGTGAGAATGGCAACACAGAGGTCACTGGTGGAGACGTGCAGTAAAATGGTTTCTGAAAGTGTACACATGACAGAGCATGGAAAGGTTTCAGATCACATACAGTGGTTTAATCAGCTCTCATTAAATGAATCAAATAAAACAAAAGCAAAGTCTCCTCTTAAATTTCAGCGTACTCCTGTCCGTCAATCTGTTAGGAGAATTAATTCTTTGTTGGAGTATAACAGACAACCTGTTAGGCAAAAGTTGATGTATCTTGGTGATGCTGCTTCTCCTCTGGTTAAATCGGTGAGCTGTGACAGTGCTCTTCCCTCTTGTACAGAAAGTACATCAAAAGAATCCTCCTTTTCGTGTACCAGATTGGATCCTAAAGAACAGAAGTCTATAAAGATGAAGAGGCAGCCAGATTCTGTGAATGCTTCTCTTGGGTCTACTAAAGTTTGTAAGCAGGAGGTGATACCTGATGGTCAAATTAAGGTTCCCTTGGATGACCTGACCAATCATGATATATTAAGGTCTGTTGTGAATAAGGACGTGGGCTTCTCTGCTGGGATGAACAGCAGGGTACTTGGGAAACCTTCAGAAAGGGAAAGGGCTTGGTACAAAGGTTCTCCAAAAAATCCTATTGCAAAGGCTCAACTACTACCAACAAGTAAACCTATAGATTTGTAATTGGCAAATGTTATGTTTGTCATGAATGTAAATAAAATTAGCAATTGGCAATGCAACTTGCAGGGTGATGTAAATGTTAGCTTGTAGCACAGGATGATTGCTAAGCAGTGGGCTTTCTCTGAAGCATCGTAATTTCACTGCATGTATCATTATTTTGTTTTTCCTAATTATAGCAGTATTTAAACAAATTTTTTGTGATCTCTTTTTAAAGAAATGGTTGGATTTATAAAATTACAATTTTTAAAAATTGCATGGTTTTCGTTTTGTATGTATGAGAGGAAAAGTGGAGGCAGTCTTACCTATTTCTTGTTATTTCTCCAAGTCAGGTAGGGTTTCCTTGTAAAACCTTGTGTGTAAAGGGAAGAAGTAAGCCCCGCGGAGCTTGTCTTCAATTTGTGTTCATTGTCTTTACCCAAATCCCTAGAAACGAAGTTGTTTTAATAGTCTCCTGATACTTTATTCCTGTTGGAGGCAGAATAGTTAGGTTTGTGTCTCCTGTACATGGTTCCCTTGAGCTAAATACAGTGGATAAACCAGGATGATCATGGAAATGTGCTCTTAACTTATGATGTAGAAGTAATTGATTACTTTTAAGCCATACTACGTTTGTAAAGGTAATTTGCACAAATACATTTGTTTGTGTTTTGTCCAATGTAGAAATGAATTTAAGGAGAAATAGTTAAACTTGAAAATAATCAAGGTTTTTTTTTTTTCTATGCAGATGCTTGATTTTAGAATTTGAATAGTCGATGTACCTCTGTACATTTTACTTGGATAAAAACTTATGATGGTTTTGTGTGTAAATGTTATTTATTTAGCAAAGACATTAAAGATAACTTTCTGGAAAATGAATTGACTGTGACTCTAATGAAATTCAAAATGTCATTTGTAACTTGAACCAAATGACGAGGCAAATCTGTCTGAATTTATATTTTAAATTATTAGATGCCACATTTTAGATGTTGGAGCAGAATAGAGTAGGATTGCGCTTACTTGGAGCAACCAGATTTACGGTGTACAGTACTAATGTAGGAAGAAGATATTTGCCAGATGTTTGCTTTACTGACTTATACTTGATAGTATGTCAGTTTTATTTCAAAGCTTTTTGCTGTTTTCTATATTCATTACCTGAGAATCAGTCCTTTCTCAAAACCAAGTACAGTGGTACCTTGGTTCATGAACTTAATTTGCTGTATGATTTTGGGGCCGTGTGTGCGTGCATGCATGTGTGTAAGATGACCGCGGCCACGTTTGTCACCCTATGTAGAATTTTCAAACACAAACAAAATCTTGCTAAACGCTTCTGTTTGGGAACCCAATTGTTTGCAAACACGCGCTGTATTTAGTCTTTACATATAAAGACTAAAAATTTGTAGTTATAAACACCTTGTTGAATATCAAAGCAGGTTTGTAATGTAGATATGCATTTCAGGTGTTTATGGTACAGTTTCTCTACATACTTTATTTGTCCCTAGGGTTTTTATTTATTTTTTTTTTCTTTGCGAGGAAGGCTGCTGGGGATTGAACTCAGGGCCTTGTGCTTGCTAGGCAAGCACTCTACCAATTGAGCTAAATCCCCAACCGGTTTTGTTTTTTAATAATGCTAGAGATTGTACCAAGGGACTCAAAGCCTCCCTACTCACAGATTTCTTTCAATACTAGAGAAGCCACAGGATCCTGGGTTCTCTCCCCAGCACTGTCAAAAAATTTAAAAAGTCTGCCTGGGAGTATGGTTTGTTTTTTTGTGGGGTTTTTTGTTGTTGTTGTTTTTGTTTTTTTGGGTTTTTTTGGTGCTAGGGATCGAACTCAGGGTCTTGTGCTTGTAAGGCAAACACTAACCACTGAGCTAAGTCCCCAGCCTGGGAATATGGTTTCTCTTCAGGCCAAAGTGGAGTCTTACTTGATGGTGTGGATGTTTAGCAATGACTCAGGAGAACAAGCTCTCAGAACCTCCTGGGGCCCTCGGGATGGTGACTGGCAGGTGGACTTTGCGAGTCTTCCTGAGTGAAAGGGAGCACACCCATTTTTGCAGGACTACTTGGTCTTTTTGTAGGACTGACACTAAAAGTCAAACCTTTGGTCCTGTGTTTTCTCCTAGGTGCTTGGCACTTGTGGGTTAGGTGGCTGTCTCAGTACAACCCAAACTTGTCTGTAGACGTGCAGTTTCCTCTGTTCTAGGCTGAAGAAAAATGGAAACCACCAGGCAGAAATCCATTACCTTCCGTTGCTCAGTAACATTGATGAGGAGACCTCAAGTTTCCCTAAGAATCACCCTAAAATGAAAGCTGGAGCACTTGGGCAACCTGGCTACCCTCAGTGAGGAATCCCCCACCCCATCCTGTGTGTCTACCCCCAACTTCCGCTTCCCACAGCCAATCTCCTTTTCTGGATTTCTTTACCCAATTTTCACTCCAACGCACTATTTACCAAACACTTTTGCACCCCATTTCTACCTTCTCAACACTCCACCTTTTTTTTTTTCTTTTTGGTTTTTTGAGACAGTGTCTCGCTATGTAGTTCAGCCTGGACTTTGAGCTCACTATGTAACCCAGGCTGACCTCGGACTCGCGGCAATCCTGCCTCTGCTTCCTGAGTGCGGGCATCACAGGCAGGCGCCATCACACCTGCAGCACTCCAGCTTTCACGCTGCTTTTCCACACATTGCTTCCAGGTTTGTTGCGGTGATGTTAACTGAGCCCGGTGACTTAGGGACCTCTTCTGACCTAGGATGAGTTAAAGTCACTGCAGTTAGGTTCTTGCATCTTGCCTGCAAACAGTTCCCCGCCTTTTTAGAAGCAATTCCATGATCTCCCGCGTCAACTCAACAAACTTCCGAAACTGGACCATTGAGCAGACCTGTCTCTTATTAAGAAAATAAAGAAGAGCGTGTTTGCAAGTTTCTGTAACAAGAGACAAAGGTCAATAGTGTTTTTATGTAAAAGTACACACAGCTTTGTGGACAAATGTGTACTTTTTTGTTACTTTAACAGAGGTCGACTCTCAGCTAATAGACGTGTTCAAGTCATCACTTTGGAAGTCTAGCATCTTGTTAAATACCCCAGTTTGCCTGCTCAGTAAAAGCAGTGTGTATACCTTATTGCATCTCGAAGCGGTATGTATGTACTCCTTATTGCCACCGCTAAAAGTCTTTAGGACTTCATCTTTTATCCCTTCCCTCTTTAAGCTAAAAGATTTAAAAAGCCAAGTTGTTCTGTTGTGGAAGGTGACATTAAAGGCGGTAGGCGTGTTGCTTAGACAATTGCTGGAGAAGGAAGTGTACGGCGTCACGGGTCTGCAAGACAGTGTATCCAGGAGGTTTCACAGTCAAGAGGCTTACACGCAGACTGCGTGGGTTGAAGGCCCGGGTCACTCCCTCTCAGAGAAACGCACGCAGATAACGAAGACGCGGTCTGCGAGCTCGGAGCTCGGCGGAGGAGGCAGCTTGCACCTGCAGGAGGCGAGGCGGGCGGGGCGGGGCGGAGCTCAGCAGTGGAGGGCGGTGACGCAGGAGCTCTCCAGCTACCAGCCGACCCGCAGCCAGGCCCAGGCCTCGCTAGGCTCCGTGCAGCCCCTCGGTGAGTACTGTGTTGCGGCGGGGGCTCCTGCGGCCCACTGAAGGAAGAGAATCCTTCGGAGTCGGGGAGGTGTCCTGCCGAAATCCTAGAGCTTGAGCCTGGGGTCAGACAGAGGATGGGTGGGAGATCAAGAGGTTTGGCTACAAAAGGAGGAAAGGAGTCCCGAGGAGGGGCAGTTTGTCAAATCGGATGGGATCGGCGTCAGCTGGGGTGGCAAAGGAAGCGTTCCTGCTTTCCGCGCCCCTAAAGGAAAGATGAGAGGGTGGAGGGGCTGCTCTCTGCCATTGGCCTTTTCATCACAGATTTTTGCTATCGCAACAAAGAGCTATTCCCAGTTCTTTGAGGAGCAAGGTTTTCCATCAGGGGGCAGCTGGGAAAGCCCTTTCTTTGGAGAAGAAGAGGTAGAGTGGTGTATTTCATTCTCATAAAAGAAAATGCGTGGTGTTTCTGTTCTGATTTCCCACCCTCGAGTAGACTGTTGGCTGCTTGCTGCCTGAAGTATCGCAGCCATCCTGAACAGGGTAACAGCTGCGGGGTTAGCTGCATGAAATTAGTTATCCCCTTGTTCTGCAGGCATAGCTATAGACAGCATATATAGATCCCCAGAGGTTTGCTCCCCTCCTTCCCTTGGTCTGTCTTCTCTTTCACCACTACAGCCTCCCCAGATCCTACCCTCCAGAACTATTAAGGCCATGTTACCTGCACCACACTAGCTATCCAGGGGCCTCACTGTGTCCTGGCAGAGTTCTAAGCTTTTTTAGGTATACTTGCACACCTATCCTCACAACAACCCTGTAAGCCAGATGTTTGTATTATCCCCTTTTTACAAAAGAGACAGCCAGATTGCAAGACAGGGCCTGAGCTGTGTGGGCTCTCATTACCCTCGGGATCTCAATGGTGTCAGTTGTGAAGTTAAAACACTCTCTGCCACCATGCGCATCTAAGCTTTCTGTGCTGCTTTACTGTGTGTGTCTTCCTAACCACCTCCCATTTGCCTTTTCTTTCCTGAGACTGGGCATAGTCCAAATCTGACCCTCTATCAAAATTGGAGGAAGTTTTTGCTTGTTTTGATAAGCAAGGGAGAGAGTAGTGAAGTTAGAAGTCAAACAGAACTTTTAGGGAGCTACAAGGAACATATACCATGTGTGTGAGGACTGCCGTTCCAGATTCCTGGATTTCTCAAGAATGCAGGTGTGGAAAGAATCGCATCCCTTGAGGTCCGCCTTACGTGGACACTTAAGACAAAAAACATACCTCTAGGGATTTTTCCTTGCCATCTCTGCCAGGTGTCCTGGACAACACCCTGTGGTGGTTACATGATTTCGTCATCACAGTCCTGTATCACAGTTGTCAACTGTGGCCAATTGGTACAAATGTGGCCTTTTTTCTGCAGGTTGAAATGGTTTCCAGGATGGTCTCTACCATGCTCTCTGGCCTACTATTTTGGCTGGCATTGGGATGGACTCCAACATTCGCTTATAGCCCACGGACTCCTGACCGCGTCTCAGAAACAGATATCCAGAGGCTGCTTCATGGAGTTATGGAGCAGCTGGGCATTGCCAGGCCACGGGTGGAATATCCAGCTCACCAGGCCATGAATCTTGTGGGCCCGCAGAGCATCGAAGGTATTTACTGTGTTCTGACAATGTGAAGTTTCTACTTGCATTTTAAATATTCATAATTAGTATTTATTTGGGACTTTGTTTTCCCTTATTATACACAGTGCACATATATACTCATACGTCCACCCACATGAGAATATAAGTGCTGTGAGAGCAGTGACCTTGTGTATCTAATTTACAGCTGCAGCCTTAGCTCCTAGCACAGAGTCTTACATAACAGGTTGTTATGGTTTATATCTAGATTTCCCCCAAGAGCCTCACGAGCTCATCGGTGAGGCTTCTGGAAGGTCACTGAATCATGGGTGCACTAGAGCTAAATGTGATCTTAGGATGTGGAGCCTGGTCAGAAGAGACTCATCTTTGGGGGATGTGACCTCATAGGATGTATTTCCTTCCCAAGTTGGTCTCTCTCCTCTCTGATTCCCAGCTGCCAAGGTGTGAGCAGCCTTTCCTCCCCTACACCCCTCTGCCCTGCCATCCTGACTTGGAACCAGGCAAAAATGGACTAAAAAAGTGAGCCACAATAAACTTCTCCTCCTTTAATTTGTGGGTGTCGTATAATGTATCCCAGTGATAAGAAAGTGACTAAGATACAGATGTTGAGGTAATATTTGTTGAATGAATGGAGATCATAGTGGTACCCTAAAGAAAGGTTAGAAGCCAGACTTCACGTTCACCCCTACTGCTGATGAAGGAAACTGTGTCCCCAGGTACTTGCCTCTCTGAGCTAGTCCCAGCCAGTACTTAGAAAAGGGCCTCAATCTGGAGGATCTGATTTGTTCCTAGGATGACACTAGCACACTCAAGAGAGCCGAAAAAGGTACTGCCATTAAGAGTTTCACTATGTCAAACACTTTTTTAAATATTTAAAAATACGACAATTTTAATGAATAAAAAATTAGCAATAAACTGCTTTGAAGTAGCAAGACTGTTCCCCTTCTGAGTTTTTATGTTTCTAAGGTTCTGGCAATGTGATTGTAAAACTTTTATCAGAGAGCTGTACTTCATTCATTTGTAATTTAATGATAAACTCATAAAAAGAATCTAACCCATAGGAATGGGTCCTAAAGAAAAACGTAAATTCTGAGTTTTCCCGAAACACCCAGAAAATACTAATCCCTGTGAATTGACTATGCATAATTTTGCTTAAGGCTGTAATTTCCTAAAACTGCTGTGTGGCCTAGAGTTTTGTGAATGCCATGAATATTGTTGATACATGATTCTCATTTCTGTTTTGTTTTAAGCCATTGAGAAAAATTAATTCTGTAAGATTATTGTGTATTTAGGTTGACATTTGATTTTGGGAGTGGATTAGCATGAGTAATTTAAATCAGCAAACAGGCACACCTTGCATAGGGCTTGAATCAGGACAAAAACAGACAGGGCTTCCTCCCTTCCTTTTTGGGGAGAATCTAAATTCTTCTCAGCTTCTGCCGCCTGTTGTTTCAAGCACACTTACTAATTTCAGGTCAGTTTTTCTGAGAGAGTCAGTATCTGCCCTTTTCCTGCAGGAAGTGCTCGCTGAGTCAGCAGGTGTTGTCAGAGAAGCTCTCTGAGTCCCCATTAACACCTGAAGTTCAGCCAGCTGTGCTGGAAATGAAACAGCCCCTCCCCGGGCACCAATGGCCTGTGTTTGTCCACGTCCCCTTTTTATTCACTTGGTATCCACCTATTCAGCACCCACACTCTGCAGGCGTCTGAGACCACTCTGGCCTAAAATGTACACAGTCTGGATGTAGTAAGGAACGGACATATACAAAATTATTTCATGCGTCCAGGCGAGTATTTTGTAGTTGTACAAACACGTGGCTGCTGTGGAAGCAGAGTAGGAACATGCTCAGGAGTGGATGGGATGGCTACGAGGAAATGCTTCTTTAAAGAAGCAAAGTCTGACCTGGGGTTTGATGTTCATATAGGAAATCCTCAAACAACTGCACTGAAAAGACATGAAGGTATGAAACAGCGCAGACTGGAACAATTTAGAATTTAAAACTCTGTTTCTGTTATTACCCTTGGGGTAATGTGCTTTCACGGCAAGCTTGTCTGTGTAAGGGGTGAATATGGACTTGCATTTCAGTTCCCTACTACTGTATAACATTACCACACATTCAGCAGTTTAATCCAATATCCGTTTATTTCTCATAATTTCCACCGGTCTGAAGTTTGCACCCTTTGCTTGGTCTCACCAGGTTGAATTCGGGTGCTGACCAGAGATGCAATCTCAGCTGGAGCTCAGGGGTCTTCTAAACTTTTAAGGTAGTTGGAAGAATTCAGTTCCCTTCATTTTGTAGGGCTGAGGTCCCCTTTTTGTTGCTGACTGTGGGTCAGTGCCCCTCTCAGCTCTTAGAAGCACTCTTCGGCTGTAAGCCACAATATGGAAATCTACTTCTTCAGAGCCAGGAAAGACAGGAGGCTGGGTGTATGGGGACAGACTGAATAAGGTCTCAGAGTCCTGTGAGGACTTTGGCTTTTCCTCCGAGTATGGATCTGAAGCTGTTGCTGGCTTTGGCCACACTATTATGGCCAACCTACCTTTAAAAAGAGTCACTCTGCATACTATGTTGAAAATATGCTGATAAGGAGGGAGGAGTAGAATCAGAGAGATTGGTTATGAAGCTACTGTAATGATTGGAGACAGAGATGTACCAGCCTGATGTCTATAGATGGGATAAGACAGATTATACCCATGGTTTGAAGTTAGCACCAACAGGATTTTTTGGTGATTTGGAGCTCAGAGCCGAAAAAGAATTCAGGGTGACACCAAGGTGTTTGGTCCGAGGACCTAGAAGAGAAGTAGTTTTCCACAACAGGAACAGGTGTTCAGAGGAAGTTGAGAAGTTCAGTTTTTTCCATATTACTTAAGAGATGCCCTTTAGAGTATTCATTTTAAAGCCAACAACCTCTGTCCCAAATTCACCTATACTATCTACCTTTATCTTACTCAACCTCTTAGCAGCATTCAGTACACTTAACCATTCCCTTCTTAAAACCCCTTTCATGGTTAGTTTTGGGCCTAAGATGTCAAGATAAGTAAAGATGATCCACTGTTGGCTTTGCTCCTTCTCTCCATTCTCCTGAGTTCCGTATCTCCGGGCTAAAACTATGGATCGAAAGTATCCAGGGAAAAAAACTGCCCATGTACTGAGACTGGGGAAGTATAGCCCTGTCATTATTGCCTAAACAGTAAAGTATCATAGCTGTTGACATAAAATTACAGTGTATTGGGTATTAAAAGTAACCTAGAGATGATACAGAGTATCCCTATAGGGAAGGGCATGTATAGGTTATACGGAAATATCATACTGTTTTATATAAAGACTTGAGCATCTCCAGACGTTGGTACCTGTGGGGGTCCAGGAACCAGTCACCCATAAATACCACGGGATGGCTGCAGCCATTTTTGTTTTATTTGCATATTTGTCCTGCTTTCCTGTTATAGACTGTAGGTGTTACATTGTCCAGGGTTCCGTGCTGGACCCACTTTCTCTTTCTCGGTTCTCTAGATGATCTCATTCACTGTCTTGACTCTAAATCTGTTTCATTGCTGATGACTCACTCTTGTATGTCCATAGGCTTCTGTGTTTCATTAAATTACTGTGTCTCTACCCACCACCTTTCTCAACCTCTTTATATCAGTTTTTTGTATCTGAAAAAATAGAGCCACTACTTAGCCATATATGCAGGCTAAAAACCTAGAGGAATCCTTGATTTTCTCCATCACGTGTCATACCCAAAATATAAATAGTTCATTTCATTTCCATCTCTAAAATACATCTGTAATCTGCCCGTCCTCCTCTTTTTTTTTTTTTTTTTTTGTGGTGCCGGGGATCGAACTCAGACCCTTGTGCTTACAAGGCAAGCACTCTAATCACTGAGCTAAATCCCCAGCTCCCATCTTCCTCTTTCTTGTTCTGCTCTGACCATGTTGATCCAAGATACTACTGGGTTTGGCATGGATTTCTGAAAGTGCCTTCTAACTAGTCTACCTGCTTCTACTCTTGTTCCCCTTCTAGCTGTTCTCCACAAGAAAAGGAGAGTGAAACTTTAAAACTTTAAATCAGATCAGTCACCCTTGTGGATTCCTAATGCACCCTGACCCTCGTGCCATGACTATAAGGATGCGCAGCTCCTGCATGGCCCACTTCCTCACTGCACCACCTAACCTGTCCTCACTTCAGCCCTCAGTCACACCACCGTCTTCCCCCTAAAGACTTTCACACTGGCTGCT
The DNA here is from genome assembly GCA_004026905.1 of Hystrix cristata. NCBI lineage: Eukaryota > Metazoa > Chordata > Mammalia > Rodentia > Hystricidae > Hystrix > Hystrix cristata. The sequence goes on along the minus strand of PVJO010009628.1, from coordinate 51,462 downwards.
GTTCCTCCTCTGTGGAGATGTAGCTGTATCCTCCTGTTCAGGTCCGAGTTTCAAAGTCACCCACTAAACGAGGCCTGCCTGACTGCTTTATCTATGTACGTACCATCCACTCTCTGCTTAAACTTAATGTTTGCTTTCTTGCTTATTGTATATCTCCACTACTGAAATGTAAACTCTGTGAGCCTACCCTCCCCACAGTAGAAATTGAAACCAGGGGTTGGCACTGTGCTTAATAGTAGGCACTCAGGAAATATTTGAAGAATGAATATATAACATCAAGGAAAAAAATATATATTCTTGGCCCAAAGCAGGACAAAAACACAAAATAAAGACATTAAACAGTGACCTATTTGATGTTATATAAAGAAAAGAACACTGTGCTTTGATGACAAAGATGGCTGACTCTGGGTCATGGCCATACTATTTACTAGCTGAGCATGATCTTGGCAACTTCTCTAGGACTTATTTTTCTCATACATAAAAAGAGGCTTCCAGATCACTTTCTCTCGTGTAATCAGTGGGAACTGTGAGTGACTAGGTACAGGTCTGCTTCCTCTCTGTGGATCAGCAGTAGCACATTTTAAATCTTTAATGCTTGTCCCTGGTCTCATTTTTGACTGCTGATCTGGTTAGCAATTCCATTTAGCTATGCTTCACTGTACCTGGAGAACTTGTCTTCAGCAGTACTTGTTTTCCTCCAAGTTCAGGGTTGCTCATTGATCCTGAGGACATCACTAAATAGCTAGTTTTATTACTTTATCCCTCAGAAACAAGGAAAGCTGTCCTAGAGCCATTTGCTATGGCTGGCACTCTTGGCCCTGCCAGCTGATAATGATGTTGGAGGTGAATGAATCAAACCAGAAAACGTGCTCTAGTTTTCAGAGCTTTAACAGCCTCAGGTACTGATGGTCTCCTAAGTGCCGCCTGTTCATTTCCCCCACATTCTGGGCCGTCAGCTACCTAGCACTGTGGTAACACCAGAAACAAGCCATTAAGATAAAATTTATCAATATTAGCATTTGATGGTTCCAAATAACTGTAAACTGATACTGCAAACATAAAAATACCAAAAAGATTTTTGGAATACTGACTTTTAGACTCCAAATTTTTAAAATTTCAAAATAAAGAGAACCCAGATTATTTTCTTATTAAGTGTCGAGTGAAGGGAGTCCCTTGTAAGAAGGCCTGCTTGAAAAGGCAGGGAAGTCCTAAGGAGCCTTCGCCTGGCCAACCTTTGGCCTCCCTTAAGGGGGCTGCAGTACCTCCACTGTACCACGGGGTGGCAATAGTTGCTTCCCATTCGAAGGTTGGAGGGAAGGGAAAGTGTGCCTGGAAAAACAATACTGGAGCCTCGCTGGTTTCTGGCTGGTCTTTCTGCATGCAGGTGGAGGAAGGAGTAGGGCTGACTCTTGACTCAGGTATCTCAACTAAAATCTATTTGAGGTAAAGCCTCTGTTGGGGGAGGAATTGATGAGAACATTAGTGTACAGGATGTCTTTGGGTAGAATGGGGCCTTCAGTTCAATTGTGTCCTTTGGGATTAGCTTGAGCCCACCCTGAACTTAAATCCTTAAAAAAGTCCCTGGATGATTTTCATTTTGTGTGTTGAGTAATTGTGTGGCTAGAATAAGAAATAGTGTTTTTCTTGAGGGGGAGCAAGACAGGGAAGATGAAAATAATGACTGATTTCATATGTGTTTGAGGGCACCTAAGTACAGATGACCAGGAGGCAGTTAGACGTGTATAACACAGGAGAGATGTCCAGGGGAAGAAGAGATTTTTCACGCCATCCCCAGGTTAGTTGGTGGCTGCTGTGATAGGAACAGATGAGGTTGCCCTGTGCAGTAAGAAGAGCACACAACCTGAGAGAAAAGCCAGGAAAACTCAACACCAGATGGTCCACTAGACAAAGAATCTGCAAAAGAAACAGGAAGTTGAGAAAAAAGGAAAACTGGAAAGACAATGTAAAGAAGACCCGGAAAGAGTGTTCCGCGAAGGGGAAGGGGCAAGTACTGGAGCCCAGGTGGAGGCTGAGGGAAAACAGGAAGCCCCAGAGGATGCCGAAAAGGTTGGAGGTGTTGGCTTCAGCCATTTGCTGACACTCACTACTATTTCTAGCTGCCGTTCAATTTAAATAAGAATATAAAAATGAAATATAGTAAGTCTCCAAAACCTTTTGGTTTTATTTTGGGAGGGGGCAGTTTATACATCTCATACACCTTGCCATGTATTTCTTGGTAGTTTAGAATTTCAGATGAGATCGGTTTTAACTTTTTGTCAGTATCATCTAACTACTAGTTATTTACTAATTATAAGCTTTTTATATTAACATTTTATAATTCTGAGGCATCTTGTAACATAAATTCAAAGTTAAAGGACACAAGGGATTCATTCCTCTCTATTTTCTGTTTTGCTTAAGAGAAATAAATTTTTAGCAAGGCATAAACCTGGAACAAAAATGGAAAATAATTTTAATGGGATATTGGTGAATTTCATGTGATCATTTTATGTATCTTCTCAACAGTACAATATAAAAATTCAATAAGTAAGTCCTACTATGTGCACAAAAAGTGAAGAAATCTTAATTCCCTCAGAACAATTTATCCAGAATCACAAAATGCTAGCAAGTAGGCTTACTAGTATTTAACAATGCCTGTTGCATTTTACTTTATAGGCAGAAATTGTCATCATTTTTGATCAGGATTATTCTTGAATTATGCAAATTTTGAATCATATGCAACCCTTAATTCATTCCTTAGATAAAATGTGACTATTTTAAAATGACAGAGAAGGGCACAGAAAACCAGCTCAACTACTGAAATTAAGTTTACTGGATAAGAACTACTAACTGCTGTACTAGTTTTCTGGCTCAAGAAACCATTATGAGGTATTCATTTCTATATTCGTTAGATTCTAAGCAAATCTGAACCCCATGTATGTTTTCATGGAACCCAACAGAACCCAGAGGTACTGGTGCTCTCTGAGAAACAGAACCAATGGGCTGTCTAGATACAGGAAAGTAGAGATCGGTTTTAGGGAATTGGCTCACATAATCGTGGCTGGCAGGCTGAAAAGTTGCAGGGCAGGCGTATAGGCTGGAGACAAAAGGAAAAGTTGATAATCTTGTGTCTGAAAAGTCTGATGGTAGAATTTTCAGAGAACCTGAGTCTTTTTTTCTTCAGACCTTCCACTGATTGGATGAGCCACCCACTTTATGGAGGGAGGGTGGGAGTGCTCTCTGGGCCTTCCTTACTAGCATCACACTGGGTTTCAGCCCATCGGTTTTGGGAAGGATGCAAACACTCAGCGCATAGCAGAGCTAGTGTTTGTCTGTGAGTTCAAAGCCTGAGATAAGCCCAGTGTTTTTGTCTTCGACTCTGCACATCTCACTGTGTCTTAGGGTAATTAATCATAGCTACGGATTCAGACAAGGTTAAATTTAGACCAAATTGTGAAATGGGTTTGTCTTTAAGAATGATCTTCACTCCTGAGCTCACTGTAGATAGTTTGTTTTTTAAGAAGCATAAAAGGATTTATTAAACAGAATTTTAAAAGTCCCCACTGAAAGAAACGGAGTGTGGTCCCTCAAGAGGAAAAGAGCTGCCTCAGGCCTTCAGCTGGGTGTGTCTATGGAGACTGCGGGGCATTCCTGAGATTGGCTGTCCAGGGTTTCCCATCTTGTTAAAATGCATAACATTTATATGAGCTTGAAGCTGAGATACACTGTCCTTTTAATAATGCCCTTCCTAGGATGGGGGCTGGGAGGAGGAAGCACAGTGTACAGGTGAGAGACATAGGCTGGGAGCCCAGTTTACATGATTGTTGTCTTTAAGGCCCTTAGGAATTTTCCTGGTTGGGGGCAGGGGCTTGAATAACTTTTGTGTCTTGCAGCTACAGTTTTTCTTACAAAGTACAATTTTAATGTTAAATTTTCCTTATCTCCTTTCCTATCTTTATTTCTTCTGTCCTCTCCCCCATCACTCACACTTCAACACCTTTTTTTGCCTGAGGGGAACTGACTGGGGATGGAACTCAGGGTCTTGTGCTTGCTGGCAAGCGCTCTACCACCCAGATTAAGTCCCCAATACCCTCAACACCTTCTTCTTAAGGGTTTCAAGAGAGTCATCTTCTTGTAGCTGCTTCAGGCTGTGAGGGGCTGTTAACCTTACCTAGAAAGGGAGCAAAAGTCTCATCCTGACTGACCCAAAGGAAGCATAGAAAGATAGGCTTGTTATCAGCTCAGGACAGAATCTGACATTGCATTAATTTGTGAGCATATGGTGGGTCTTGTAGTGCAGAGACACATCTGCAGAGCTGTCAGAAATATATACACAGCATTTCATTTAAATAACAACATAGGCAAGCATCAACGTGACTAGAAGTTGGAGAAGCCTGGAAGATATAAATCTCACAATCATTCAGACAAACTGTGTAATAAGAGGGGCCATAAATTAAAAGTAGAATAACGATGAATTATTTTTATTTTTAACCTTCACTTGTCTTGAGACATTCACCCAAGGACAACACGTGGAGCATAAGAATATGTAAATTCCTCCTTATTTTGTTAATAAGAAATCTAATATTTCTTATTTTAATTATAATATCCAAGAGATTAAGTAAAGATATCTATGTTTTTTGTGAACACTGGACTATTAGAACTCTTATTACAGGGTTTACAACCTGAATTCGATCTCTATTTTGGAGATCCAAAGATCTTTGCAGCGGCGGGCTCCAGATAACATAAACAAAACCCAAAATAGATGATGTAAAGGTTTTTGCTTATAGACTTGTTGTGAATCAGCATTTATGAGGCATTGCTCACCTTCTTGACTAGGTTGTAGGGCCTAGTGGGGGCCCTACAAGAGAAGACACTAGGTCTGACTTGCTTTCTGTGTCCACAGGGCCTAGACAAGGCCAGGCAAACAGTAGCCACTAAGTGCTTGTTGAAATAACCTTCCTCTTATTTTCCCTTTTATAACAACGTTGACCTCTGAGATGCCAGCAAATGAGCCTAGTGAAGGTTATCCAGTCGTCACAACCTGCGAGTGCATTTAGAGCATTTCAACAGTCACAACGCCAAGTCCACCGGCTTTTCTCCCACTTGCTGACTTAGGACTTTAGCTCCTTACAAAGGGCCCTAAATGTTTCTGGAGATCCTAGAGCACATCCTACATGTGGTCATGAGTGTAATGAGTTAGTCTGCAACCATGAGGCCAACTCATTTCCCCCCTTCCTCCCCTTGCCTCTTGCAGCTGGATGCCGCCAAGTCCTCTGCCATCACTGTCTCCCACCACAGCTGGTGGCGGGTGCCACGGCAGCCTCAGGGCACTCTGCTGTAGTGAGCACTGAGTTGGGAAGGCAGTGGATCCTCTCGGTGTATACTGATGACTTTCAGAGATGATTAGGTCTTTTTTACCAAGAATGTGTATTGGTACATTGTATACATAATGATCACATTCATCATGGTTATTTTGTACCTGTACATGATGTATCTTGGTTTTCCCCCCTCTTCCCCACCCCCCCTTCTGTTCCCCCCTTCCCTATTTACAGCAGGTTTATTTATATTTTTCCATTTTTTCCCTTCCCCTTTCTTTCCTTTTTCCCTTCCCTCTTTTCTCCCTTTTTCCTGTTTCTCCTCTCTTTTGAATATTATCTTCCTTTTATATAATAGCTATTGTACCTCTTTGTCCTTATTTACACTTAATGGTTTCTTATATCAGAAAAACAATTCGATGTGTACTCATGGGTGTCTGATTTATTTCATTTAAGAGTGTATTCTCAAGGTGCATCCATTTACCTACAAATGTCTCTAGTTTATCATTTTTATGGCAGAGTAGTACTCCGTTGTGTAGAAAAACCCCATCTTCTTTAGCCATTCGTTAGTTGTTGGGCATTTAGGTTGTTTCCAAGACTAAGCTATGACAAATTGTGTTGCTATGAACATGGTTGTGCATATATTGCTGTGGTATGATGATTTTAATTCTCCTGGGAAGATACGAAGCAGATGATTATTAGGTCTTGATGGCTCCACCCTCACAGATGGGATTAGTATCCCTATAAAAGAGGTTCACAGAAGCTAGTTTTCCCCTTCCACCATGTGAAGGCACATAGAAGGCATCATCTCTGAGAAAGAAGCATCTCCAGATGCAGAATCTGCTGACATGTTGATCTTGGACTTTCCAGGCTCTAGAACTATAAGAAACAAATTTTACACTTGATCTTAGCCAAAAGACCGAGAAGCAATGAGAAACAAATTTTAATTGTTTATAAATTATCCAGTATATGAGTCTATTTTGCATTGCTATAACCAAATACCTGAGGCAAGATAGCTTTATAAAATCAAGAGGTTTAGGTAGCTCACTGTTTTGGAAGTTCAAAGACATGCACTGGCATAAGCTCAGCTGTTGGAAGGGCTCTCTTAGCTTTGTCACAGAATGATGGGAGAATGTCTATGAAGAAGAGATCACATCACCAAATAAGAAGCCAGGTGGGGGTGCTGATTGGGTCCCACAGTCCCTTCTGAGGTTATGACTGCAATTGACCTGAGGACTTCTCACTAGACTGCACCCCTTAAGGGTCCCTTTCTACCATTGCCACTCTGAGGACCAAGCCCCCAACCCGTGAATCCTTGAGAGATAAACAGCATCCAAACCATAGCACCAAAATCTGTGGTATTTTGTTACAGTAGCCCAAATGAAACCGAGACAGCATACCTTGATGTCCTTACACTCCAGTGAGATTCTCTAGAAACAATTTTTTTCCTCGCCCCTTTCCAGCCTTTTGCCTTCTCACTCTTCATAGGATTCACATGGCAGGTTGGACATGGTGACAAATCTAAGCACTGGACAGTTAGGACTGAAAATGTCTCTGAGGCATTACTTCTCCCTGCCTCGGGGTTGGCAGGCACAGGGCTCCTTTGGCATGAGCTTTCTCGGGAGGTTTCTCAGTTCCTCATGCACCCAGCTTCTGTTAGGCATCCTCCCAGGCATATCTGTCCAAAGTCCAGAGTGTTCAAGCTAGGACTCTACTTCACATCACCTGAGGCCTGCTGTCTGGAAAAAGAGCGAGCAACAAGTAGCGTGCCGAGTCCCAGGGGAAGCCACCGTGACGTTTACTACAGATAACTGACAAAGTGATCATGCACAGGCAGGAAATGGAATAATGATAAGTAAATTTTATGTGATATTTTATGGTTTACAAAAATACTTTTCCCAAGTTCGGTTTCATCTGATATAACCTTTATAAAGATTGAAAAAGTTTAAAGTTGCCCACAGTTGCTGGAGCTTTATGAGTTAGTTGGCAAGCCAGCTGTGTTAGGTTTGAACGCATCTCTCCAACCAGCTGTCTTCTATTCCCACAGGCTTGTATCATCCTGCGATATTTAACTGAGAAACTGTAACAATGCTGTGAGTCGTGGTAAACCACATGCGGATTTGGGCAGATGGTATTTCAGGGACATGGAGCTTCAGGAAGCAAATGTTCTAACAAACTGCCCTCTTGGAACAAATTGATACAAATACCTTGGGCACCACAGTTCATAAAGAAAATTACTGAGGCCGGCTGGAAGGAGTTAGCAGACCACAGCTTGGCATGCACAAAACTGAGCGTGCACTTTTGACCATGGTGTGCCATGTGGTTTCGGTAGAGGAAGGAGCACGTGGGGCAGGGGGGTATAGCCAGCAGGAGGAGCAGTGAGGCGGAAAGTCCAGGGGTTCCAGTCTTGACTCAGTCCAGCCCTACAGCCCTGAGTCTCTACTGTGAAGTTTTACTTCTCAATGCAAAAATGGAGACCAGCCACGCAGTCCATACTAGGGGTTGGTATGCAGCCAGATCAAGTAACATATATTAGGATGTTTGAGAAAATATAGTGTCACACAAATACAGAGCACCATTCTCGTGGCCATTGCTTTTTTTCCTTCTACAACATTTACTTCCAGTTGTAAATGGCTTCGGGGTTGGGATATGGTCATATCTTTCCATTATCTGTTTCTGTTCCTTGAGTCCCCCTAAGTTTGGACTGGAAAAGCCATTCCCAATAGATAGCGGTATTAAGCTTTAAGATAATCAGTTTTCCTGCTGGACATATTAAGTGCTCTTCTTCCTACAGTGTTACCTTAGGAGTCAGGGATGTGGGACCCCAGTGAGGACTGGAAAACAGTGACCTTTGCTTTTTCAGACTTGCTTTGTTCTGTTTCTCACCCCGTGACCTTATAAATACTAAGTTATTCCATGACAGATTATAGGAAGAGCTTTAATATCCAGAGAAGTAATCAGATGCGCAGCCCAGGCTGAAACATATCTTTGCCAACATAATTGATGGCAGTGGAAGGAAGGTGTGCAGATGAGTAGGAAAGCTTGCTCCCAGTGGTTTGGGAGCAGACTGTCCACTTGCTAGCATCTGTGGCAGTGTAGACTTCCTTGAACCAAACATCCTATTAAAATACCGTCTAATACATGTCTACTTTTATTTACTCAAGTACTTTTCAAGTGCCTGCTATTGCCAGGCCTTGATGTGTTTCAAAACCAATAAACATGGATCTAATTTGCTTACACAGGGTTTTCATAAAATGAGTAAGAATCAGGCATTATCTTTTTAAACCTTTTAGTGAAGGTTAATCTATGACTAGAGGAATCGAGCAGCTCTACCAAAAAAATGAGGGCCGGAGCAGGATCAGACTGCTTTCCATTCCCAGGCAGCGTTTTCCATCAATATTTCAGGGCAGAGGCACACAGAGAGGAGTAAGACTGGCAAAACACAAGAAAGACCAAGAACACTGGACTTTGTTTTCACTCAGTGCTTCACTTCAATGAGATGGGCCAGCTAGAAGGGTGTGACCCAAAATGATAGCAGGAAATATCAAAGTGGAGAAACACCGCCCATCCGTCAACTCCTATTATGACTTGAAGCCCTACTTGAAGGAAGTTGAAGATTAGGTAGGAGAAAGGGAAGTAAGAGTGTAAATATAGCATGCTAGGATAGAAGCTGAGAGCCCGGCGTGAGGACGACACAGTCACCTCAGAAAGAGTTCTGGCGGGCAGAGCATGGGCCCCGGAGAAGATGCGACAGATCATTTGTACTTCAGCTGGGCGTCCTTGGAGATGTAGATCATGGTGTTCAGGTTCAGGCAGGAGGGAATGAAAAAAAAAAGTACAGTTTCCTCGAGTATGTGTTGAATGCAGAATAGTAATGGGGTACAGGTGGCAGGCAAGTCTGGACACATTTAAGGCTATTACCAATTTGCTCTGCCTGAGAACTTCTGGAGACAGGAGCACAAGGTCTTTGTTACTCGGGGCCCTGAGCTCATCTACGGAAGCTTCTGCCTCCCACAGTCCTTCTGCCCCTTGCCTGCAGGTGTCCTTCGGCACCTTCCCTTACAGACTAGAAAGAAGCCGCAAATCTGGGTACCCTCGATGGCGGCAGTGGCAGTGGTATTGGGTAGGGGGCCGTGTTGGGTATTACTTTTTGTGTTGTTCAAATATGTGTGTAGATGGCACCAAAACATGTATCTGTAACATGGGATTGCAGTGGATGGGTGGCAGCAGATATTTCTTCACCACTCGGCTTTGATGGCCATTACTCAACATGTGCCGAGCAATTTATAGAACAGATCTTCCTCTGGGGGCTGCCCCTCTTCCCAGTGGTTGTTCGCTTGGACATGTTTGATTAAAAATCCCAAGAGGGTCAGACACAGATCCTCCACAGCACTTCAGAGTGTCCTCAGCGCCTAGTGGGTGGCAGTTCTGCATGTAGTGGGAAGAGAAGTTTTCCACTGGATTTTGGCTTACCCGAGACGGGGCAGAACTTGCCAGGAACTGACATGACCTTGGCAATGGACCCTTCCAGGAGGGAGCTCATGGCACCACTGTCCATTTCCCCCAGTACCCTGGCCAAGGTTTTCTTTGCCTGAGGCCAGGATTGCGGCTGAGGGGACAGCCGGTCTAGGCTGCTGGCCTGCCCTGCAGAGGCCCAGGGGACCTTCCTGATGCCATCCTTCTGGTACGACAGCTCAGCAGGCCTGTGTCAACAAGCTCTGCACAGTTTGGATAAAATGTGAGTGACTAACGTCTTCCTCCCAGGCAGCAGGCATGGATGAGCCTGCTGGGAAGAATTCCTTTGCTGCAGACTACTGAGGATGCCTATCTCCTGAATTGAGCACAAGGGGATCTCTTTGTCTCTTACTCTCCCCCTTTTTCTCTTCTCCAGCTGACTATGGAAGGAACTATTCGCTGAGTTTGTCCAAACTCTGAATAGTCCTTGGTCACTAAAGTGTGTGAAAACATGGCAATGACACAGGTGCTATTGTCTGAAAATGTTTCTGAGGGAAAGAGCAGTTATTCTGACAGTAAATGATACATTAAGCTACATTGGAAGTTTTTTGGTTTTGTTTTTTGCATGTATGGTCAGTGAGTAGAATTTTTGGCAGTTGGCCTTCATTTAAGTAGGTCTGTACACAGCACACTGGAGCCTAGTAAGCGTATCTGGCTTTTGCTCACAGGCAGAGTTTTTGTGCCTCAGGAGCCAGGCCATGGGTAGGCAAGATTGCTTGCAGACAGTGGGCAGCTCACTCCCAGCTCACCAGACCCACGGCTCTGACAGGTGGAGGTATCAGCATCTGTGCAGCACCCTCCTGCAGACTGCCTACCCAGCTAGGCCTTCGCCTGACCTTGCCTCAGTGTGTCCACATTCCAGGCAAGGCGGATGACACCACCTCCCTCAACCACGGTGAGTGCACTCAGGAGTGTGTGTGTGTGTGTGTGTGTGTGTGTGTGTGTGTGTGTGTGTCTGTGTCTGTGTGTGACCATCAGCCGCTCTCTAGTCCAGCCAAGGGCACCAAGAGGCAACCAGCAGAAAGTCCCAATGTTCTGCCAGGTATCACCAGTGCTGCTCTGATGGAGAAGCAGGAAAAATGAGGTTCTCTTGGGTTTTGAGTTCTACTCTCACTATCCATTTTTCGTATTTGGTCCCAGATCTATCAACAGAGCTCATTCAGGAGAGGGAGGGGATGCAAGTAACCAAGGTAGGAGGATGAGTCCCAGACCCTTGGCACATAGCTGTGGTAGATGACAGATGCCCAAGAGACACCCACCTTTGTGTCCTTTGGCACCCTGCATGCCCTCAGACACTGTTCTGACAATCTTTTGTCCCCAGGGTAGAGCTTGCCAAGTAGATCAGCTTTTCACTCAGATTACACCCGATGCTTATACCTCCATGAGCTTTTGATAATCGATTCTACTGTAGAACCAAGAATTTGCTTCATCCTATCAACCCAATATCCAAGCTCTAGAATCTGGGGAGAGCACATCAAAACTTGCCTGACTTCAAAATTATGTTTAAAATGGATAACTGAGATGTAATCAAAAGGATAAAAAGCACTCTTTATAATACCTTGCAAAGGGAAATACAAATTTGTGTAACAGTGTTCTAAGAGTAGAGAACTGATGTTTCCTTTCTGTCTATTATGTGATTTAAAAAATTTTATTATGCTGTCCCCAGAAATGCTAGGTGGATGATTCCACTTTATAATGAAAAGTGGAGGTTTAGAGAGGGTGAACAACCTCCTAAGATCCACAGCTAAAGGGCGCAGGACCTGGATTTGATGGTGTGTGTTGGACTCGAGAGCTGGGTTAATGCCCTCAGCACTGTTGACATTTGGACTGGATAGTTCTCGGTTGTGGGGCTCCATCTTTGGAGAGGCCGGTAGAAGTCCCCAGTGGAGACATCCAAAAATGTCTCCAGATATTTTCAAATGTCCCCTGCAGGTCAAAACCACTTTCTGTTTAGAATTATTGCTCTGGGAGCTTTATTTATGCAACTTCACATTCAGGAGGAAATTCGGGGGTATTTTTCAGAACACTATGGATTAATGATCTTTTAACTCTTTTTTCTTACTGTAAAGTAATAAAAGCCATTGTGAATCATTTAGGGAAAAAAAGATTGTTTATTCATTATCACCTAGAAGTACCCACTTAACATTTGGTAGTGTTTTATTCCTATCTGTTTTTCTATGCATTTATATGTGGGTTTCTTGTTTGTTTCTCATTGTAAAAATGTAGTTTTAAAAATTTTACTGTAAATATTTTATGTGGATTTTATACACAATATTGTAGTGTGACTCTTTTCCTACATTTTAACAAATTAATATAATTAACCTCATTATATCCTATTATATGGGGATACCAGAGTTTACTTGAGTAGTCCTAAAATGTTGGATATTTAGTTTTTCCAATTCATCCCCATCATGAGCATTGCTTTAATTAACATATCTACACATAAATATTTCATGTGATCACCCGATACATTCTCTAGGCCATTTATTTCTATGGGGAAAAAAAAATGGGTCTATCCTTTGCATATGGGGTTTTAAGCTCCATTTACTATCTACTGTCAGACTGCTCTCTGTAAATGTTGGACCAATATAGCTGCTTTTTCTCTTATTCTATTCATAGGCATCTTGTCTCACTTGTCACCCATGAATATTATTTTTTAAAAGCTTTTAATTTGATAGGCAAATGTGGCATTATTTTAACTGATTTTATTTATTAACAAAACTGAACACCTTGCCTCCTATTATATAGCTATTTAAATATTTGTTAACATGACACATAATTTCTTGACTTTATTGTGTCAAACCACTCTCAGATGTTCAACTTTGCATTTTTACATGCAGACTTAGAACTGGAGTTCTTCAAGTTTTTTTTTAGCAGCAGTACAGGGAGACTTGAGGGAAGAGGTGAGAGTAGAGAGGGAGGGTTATTCTTGTGTATGAATTAATGAGTACCTAAGTAGAGCTACGAAGATGAAGATGGAAGGAAGAGTGGCTTGTTTGTGAGGTCCACAGTGGGCAAGAGAAGGGATCGTGAAGAGGGACCTGGTCAGGGACTTCCTGTGATGGCCACCAGGTGGTACCATCGTCCCAGAATGGTTTCTTTTCTCTGCTGTGGGAGGGCTAAAGGAAGCTATTAATTAATAAGTGGCCACGACCTGAGTAAAAGGATAAGGAGCCCGAGTGCCATTAACACACATAGGACATTGATTGGTTGGGCATTTGTATTTAACCTGCCAAGAATCATGTGTTGGCGTGATGCACCTGTGTGCACATGTAGAGGAGGCAAGGGGAGGTCAGGGGTTTTAAAAAATATATATATAAAAATATATAAAAAATACAGGATAGCTTTATTGTGATATAATTTGCACAGTGCAGAATTCACCCATTTTAAATATACCGTTTCATCATCTTTAGTATATTCACACCACAACTATCAATTTTAAAATATTTTTATTACCTCAAAAAGAAACCCTATTTCCTTGCCTCCTCCCAGCTCTGCACCCTTTACTCCTTTTCCCGGACCCTCGCAACCACTAATTTACTTTTTGCATCTGTGGATTTACTTACTCTGGATGTTTCCTACACATAGAATCATGTCATACGTGGTCTTTTGTGACGTGGCTGTTTTCTGACTGTTACTGCCTGCCTTAGCCAGCATTTCTCCAGCCTGACTCTGTGGTCAGGCGCACCAGGGTAGCTAAACAGACTGATTCTTTCAAGGGATTTAGCATTTTCAGGCTATTGGGACAGAAAAATCTGTCTATAACAGTGATTTTCTACCTGGTAGATCATCAGAATCACTTTTAATACTTTTAAAATGAAAGATTCTTGTCCCCCAGCCTCTCCAGAAATTCAAATTTGGTAGTTCTACACATTTGGTAGCTCTGCACATTTTATTTTTTCAATATCCTTGGTGATTTAAATGACTGGCTAGCGGTCAGCAGTGGGAGTCAAGTGGTGGAGAAAAGGAGAGCCAGTTCTGAATGGAGGAATGAGAAGAGAGTGGCCTTTCCCTGTACACCGGTTGTACGAGCTGCATCCCCAAAGCCAGTGTGCAATGCTGGTTTATGTCAGACTGTCATCTTTGACTCGGCATGACAACAGTGCGTATTTGAAAGCCATCAATCCCAGTGATATCATTATTTACTATTCAGCTGGCAAGTATCTCAGTGTGATATAGCTGCAAGAATACTTAATTTGAAGCTCATCAGACCATTGCACTGACTAATCCCTGGGGCTTTTGTGAACGTCCAGTGACAGTGAATGTGACATATGATGTTGCACAAATCAGTGTATTAGAAGCAAGGGACAAGGTGAGACTATAAGAGACCATCTTGTTCACTTGCCTCATTTCGTAGTAAATGAAGGCCACACAAATAAAGTTCTTCACTGAAGGTCATATATTAACTGTTATTAAAGCAGCCAGCAGTAAGGCAGGAATCACAACTGCCACCTTCCCCTTTCTGTTTCTTGGTTCCCAACATCCCTGTCTTTGGAGATCTGGGAAATCTAGATATCTAATCATCTTCCGTTTCCAGAAATGAAGAGACCCAGGCCTCATTAGTCCGTGGTAACAGAGCTAATTGATCTCTACTCACTTTGGATGAGTAGGAGTTAAAATAATGAAAGCTGAAGAATCCAAAATGGCATCCATATGTGGCTTTTAACAACCCAGAGCAAATTCCAGTTTGATAAGACCTAGAACTCATGCAGCTTGGAAACTCTCTTTAAGAAAGTTGATATAAACTTACAAATATGAAATCAGGCCCTGAAGCTTGGAAGTGAACTGTGCAAATGAAAGGCCCTCGTTCCCTTCATGATGAAGTCCACTTCTAGGAATCATAACAAGGAGATCCTTAATCATGTGAGTTCATTACCATTTAGTCTTCTTGACTTTCACAGAATGGAAACCGTTCCACCAACAGATCTATACTGAGCACCTGTTATATATAAGGAATACGAAGGAAACCAAGGGCTCAGCAAGCTGTTGTGTGACTCAGGAGATCAGGCAGAAATCCAGGAAGGTAAAGACTGATGCCAGTTTTCCCTGACTGCGGTTTGGGCTAAAGAATTTTGAAGGGCACCCAGCCTCTGTTTGTGTCTCCCATTGTGGTCTCAGAGAATCTCCTCTCATTTTTATTTTTCCTCTGCCTACCTAATGGGAAGGTGGATGTGACATAAGTAAAATCCTTTTGGTGTTTAGAAGACAAACTTTTCAAGATTTATATGACATTTTTGTGATTGTGCCAAAAAAAAATCCTTTAAGTCTCAAATCACTGCCTTGAAATGAATAAAAAGTGTGTTAATATATCAGGGTCACTTTTCCCTAAAGAGTACCTAATGCTACTGAAAGAATTAGAAAAACATGGGTATCCTGAATAATCCTTGTTTGTCGTCAAGAAGGTTATTTTCATTTTGGTAAAACACCATCCTAATCCAACTCGATGTAACCATATTAACATTAGGTCCTTTTTTATAAGCCTAGTTCCTGCTACTGTTTGAAAGATATAACATGATGGAGACAGCGATAAATCTAGGCTCCAAAGAGGAACTGGTTTGAAAGGGCTTTTGTTATGTTTGCTTTATTTCATTTTTTATTGTAACATGTAGATTTATTGAATTCCTGTGGAGAAGAGGGGAGTCCACGCCGTGAAGTCCTAAGTCCTTTTAGGTAAAACCAAGTACTGTTCTCCTCTAATCAAAATCTTTTTTCATTGCTGGGAGAGACTCACAAGCTTTCTGTATCATCCAAGGCTCATTGTTTTTTATGGTAGTTTTACTGTCACTTGGAAATGAGTCTTCTGAAACCTTAAAGCACATAAGGGCATCAAAACCCTACCTGAGTTTACTGTGTTTCCTTGAAGTGTGGGGCAGAGGGTCCCAGAGCCCACACTTGGAGGAGCGGCTGGTTGTTTCTGATGTCATAATCAAGCCCATCACTTGGGTGTCCCTCCCTGTTTTGAATCATGGATTTCAAACGTCCTCAAGAGCTCTTTTCTGGTAATTCCAAAACTCTTAACAAATCAATCCTCAGAAAAAATAAACAAATATGCAGAGAAGCAGTAGAATATTTAGGGCATGGTTTTAATTAAAATTTTTAAGTTTTCCTTTTCAAAACCCTGTATTTATTAAATATGAATTCATTAAATATAAAGACCCAGACTTCTGAGCAGGAAAGTAATAAAGGCCATTACCATTAGAAATTTTAAATCTTCTAAAAAATATAAAGCGGTCCTCTTTTTCCCAAGTTTTACTTCTTAGCAACACAAGGAAATTAAATCATAGCGACCGCTTTAAAAATGCTAAATGTGCATGCCTAGGAATATGTATTATACCATGTAAATATGTGCTCTCTTTATCCTCCTTTGGAGGGTATGGAGCTGCTTGCGGTTATGGAGCTTCTCGTTAAGGGACTAGAGAAGAAACTCACAGCAGAAGGTTAGGACCCCCTAGATGCTTGCCTTCTGCGTAGTCACCTTGTGACTATCCAGTTTGCCATTAGTCAGGCCCATTTGCCTCCATTCTTTTTCAGGTGGTTTTGGCTATTTCTCTGTCCATCGACACTTGCATCCCAGAAGAAAGAAAGGAACATTTATTAAGTGCTAGACTTGTACGTTGAATCTCCCTGAAGTATTGTTATTGCCCCTGTTTTACAGAGAAAGAGACTAATATTCAAAGATGTGAGATAATATGTTCAGGATCAGCTGAGTCTTAAGTTGTATAATGAAATGCTCATTTTAAAATGATGACCACAGCTAACATTTATTAAACACTTCATATTTTCCTGAATTCATGAGAATAGCCCTACAAGGACTATTTTATTGTATTTTATCTTCAAGCCAACTCCTTAAGTTCAGTATTATTAGTATCCTCATATTACAGATGTGGTCATACAGCCTGTATAACGGCACCAAGATGCAAACTCAGGCTGGTGGACTGCATAGCTACACTTCGGATCAGCAAGCTCAACTTCCTGTGTATGCAGCACGGTTTTCACGGGCCCCATGTAGCTTCTGAGCACTTGAATTATGGCTGATTTGAATTGCATTATGCTCCAAAAATAACCTACACATCATATATATGTAATTTTTGGGGGGTGCTGGGGATCAAACTCAGGGCTTTGTGTTGGTTAGGCAGGCACCTTATCACTGAGCTAAATCTCCAAGCCCTACACATCGTATCTTGAAAGCAGTATGAAAAAAGAAACCCAAATATCTCATTGGTAATTTTTACATTAATTACATGTTGAAATGACAATTTGAATATATTGGGATAAATTTATTTTTTCCAATTGAATATTAACATGGTAGTTGTCTGTTAACATGTGCACACACACTTGGACGCTCAGAATGATCTGCCTGGGAAAAAAGACTAATTACGCCTAAAGGGAAAATGAAAAATAAAAAAATTCCTGTAGGTTTTCATTATTGTAGGCAATTATGTCCACATCACTTACAAAGCTATTGCCAAATCTGTCCAAGGAAGCAGTTTGAGGGTTGGGGGGCATCTTCAGAAAAATTCAACAGTGGCATAGCAGAGCTCTCAACATGAGAAAGCTGACATAATGTGGACTTTTGCTATGAATTTTCTCTTCTGCAAAATATGGGGAGAGGTTTATAAATGGGCAGAAAATAAGAGAAGACGTTGTGAAGTAGGCTTTTGCAGTCAGTTTTCCTCACAGTATTGTGCAGGGTCATCAAGAAAATGTTTAGTCTTTCTCTGGAACCAGTTTCAGAGAAACTGGAACTTTTCCAGTTGCAATGGTCTTACCCTCGTCTCTCAAGGTAAAACAACCCATCTGAGGGAAATCTTTAAAGGTTTCAAGGCAGATGGGTCCCGCTGTCTTTAAACCAGCAGTGCGCACTTGATCCTGTTTCACAAAACGGGGTCAAGTCTTACTTTTTTCTCCCAATTTTTCTGTCTGCCAAGCAAATAAAGGTTTTTATTTCAACTTCCTCAATACAGGTATGAATATGCAGCACCGCATTATATCCTGGGCAGATGATGGATTTGTACTCTGTCATCACTATCTGGGCATCAAACGTGCATCCAGAATGACAGAGATTATTAGGATCACAGAGTATGAATCCTGGAAGAATCTCCTCTTCTTCAATTCCTTTCAGCCTGATTTTCAGATTTTCACCCAGGGCCACAGAATCTGTTTTTACACCATCAGAAAGCATTCCAAGAACGTCCACATTGTGCTTGTTTGGCACCATCACAAGCTGCTGGCCTTTACAAATAGATCCTGATTCCAGCTTTCCCAGGACCACAGTGCCCATATCCTTGTACTTATCCACAATTGGCAGCCTGACTGGTCCATCAACTGATCTATTGAAGTTTGGCAAGTTATCCAGATATGGAATAAATGGTAATCCAATGTACCAAGGATGGAAATCTGATTGGTCTTTGAGATTTGCTCCAGTTAGTCTTGAGCAGGGCATGAAATGAATGTCCTTTTTGGGATTGAATCCAACCTTTTTCAAAAATGGCACTAGCTTCTCTTTACATTCTTCATATCTCTCATTGCTCCAATTTACTGTTGGATCATCCATCTTATTAATAAGCACAATTAAGTGTTTTACACCTGCTGTCTTTGTCAACACTGCATGTTCTCTGGTTTGTCCTCCTTTTTCAAATCCAGTTTCAAATTCTCCTTTCCTGGCTGAGATCATCAGCACAGCCAAATCACCTTGAGAAGCACCACCAATCGTATTTGGAACAAAACTCTTGTGGCCAGGTGCAACCAGAATTGTGAAATGCTTCTTTTCTGTTTCCAAGTAGGCATGACCCACTTCTACTGTTTTGCCCTTGTCTCGTTCTTCCTGATTTGTGTCTAAGGCCCAAGACAAGTACCAAGTTTCTCTGTTCTTTTCTTGAGCTTCTCTTTCATATTTTTCAAGTGTCCTTTTATCAACCATTCCAGTCAAACACATTATTTGTCCTCCAATGTTTGACTTGCCCGCATCTACATGCCCAATGAATACTACACTTACATGTTCTTTTTTAGGAGCACCTGGTGGTGCAGCCACGGATTTGGGTTTTGGTATTTCCTCTTCCTCCTCCATCATTTCTTGGGCACTTTCCTCAGGTGGCCTTCCATCTCCTAGGAACCACCCCCTGGCTCTGCCTCACTTATTTCTTCTTTGTGCTCCCATGATTCATCTGGGGACATTTCCATCTCGCCATTTTCTACAACAGGTTCTGAAAGTTCCATGCTAACAGCTGAATTTGAACCTTCACACAATAAGGCCTGTTGCTCTTCGGAAGATGCCACAGGTACCGCGGGGCCTCCCGCGCTGCTGCCCTCCGCGTGGTTGTCATCGGCAGGGTGGGGGCCGCGTGTGTGTGGTGAAGAGGGCGGGAAATAGAGGCGGAGGCGTCCGGCCTCCTCCTCCTGTGTGCGAGCGAGCGGATCTCCTCCTATAGGGATAAAGTTAATTGCACCTATTTTTATTTTTTTGAAATGAGGCTACTAGACAATTTAAAATTACATATGCAGCTCACAATATATTTCTATCTGTCAGTGCTTCTATATACTGTTCCCAATAGTTTATAAAAAGAGTCTGCAGTTTACTCAGGTGAACATTATTTCTCATCAATAGTTCTAGCTAAAAGTTTGGTCAGGGGATGAATGGGGAGGTTGAAGCCAACCTTAAAGGTAAGTCTGGTGTTACTTATGAATTTGAATTACTTGTGCTTTCTTTACCCTCTTTGCCATGGTGGGTGAGAGAGATGACCATTTTTAAAGTTCAAAAGATTTATTAAGTGACACTTTCAGTGTCCCCATGGAGTGCTTTACCTGCTGAGTGTGTGATAGCAAATGTCGCGCTTCTGGCCTTGTGGTGCGAACTGCTTGCACCACCCACACAACTTTGTGACCCCCTGACTTGGCTTTCACAACATAGCCATTGGGTCCTACTCCCTGCTATGGTTCCTGGCACACGGTCAGTACTAACAAGCAGCTGGATGTTTTTTGTTGGTTTTATTGTTGTTTCATTCTTAACTATTGCCAGGCAGAGGTTCCGTTGGTACAAGATAAAGAAGTTGTATGAGATGGAAAAACGACAGGCCAGTAAAACATTACAGAAGGTGTGTAGAGGATTTAGCCTGAACTTCCCCCTATTCATTCCCCTAATACCCAAACCACATGCCCTCTTCTGCTCAGGTAATAATTAAAAACAAACAAACAAAAAAGGGAATAGATGCTAGAAACACAGAAACAGAAAAGAATGTCCTACAAGGAGATCGCTAGTTGTCCAAAACAAATGTTTATTCTAGCCATTTATAAAGGACATTTACTGATCTACACTAGCTTTGGATAGAGAAAGGGAAGTAAGAGATTGATAATCAATACAAATATCAATTTGTAAGATTGAGTTAGAATGTTTGTCATGGGCCAGGGGCCTTCCCTTACCCAAACCGACTTCCCTTGTTTTCAGCTACAGACACGTGGGGAGACTATGTGCAAAATAATTATATTCCCAAGCCATGTTCCACCCTCAGGTACTACTACTCTGACCAGTGCAGAGCCTCAGAAAGGATGTTCAGCGCCAGGCCAGCTGATGTAAGGAGTCTGGGCTGGCACAACACTGCCAAGCCTGCCATCTCCCACCTACATCCCATCCAGAATGCACCCGCCACAGTCTCTGTCACCTCACACCCACACCTGCTCCTCAGCCATGTGTTCCTAGCTACCTGGGTAGCACCCCGGTAAAGCGGAGGATGGCTGGGAAGTTGCATCTCAACAAAAACCTTCAAGAAACCTTGTGTCTGGGGCAGAGGGCTGCCTCCACTGTCTAGGGTCTTGTGTTTCTGTCGTCTGCTAGCTCACCCCTGCATCGTTCCTCTTTTTCCTCACCCTCTGCAGATGTTTATTTTTGTTGAAAGCCACTTCCTTGGATGCTTAATCACCAATTATGAAATTTATGTTTACTTGGCTCAGGTTTGGCCTCTGATATCCTGCTTACCTTGACTTCCGCCTGCCTCTGAGGACCATCACTGCCATTGCGGACTCCTTACCTGAGCATCCGGCATGCCCTATCTTCTCTTTTAGCTAGTAAACCAGGGGCCTGGAATTCCTGTTCATGAAGTCACTGCTTTAAAATCATTATCTCAGAATGATATATCGTAACGTGGTACTCTGCTCCTGTGTGATATAATTCATAATATGTTTCCTGGTGCAAATAGACTATATAGGAGCAGAGCGTCACAAGTTAGCTGGTACTCATCATGTTAGTAGACAACCCCACCCAAAAGAATGAGATCCAGGACTTGGCATGTCATTGAGAACAGAGCAGCTCTGGATAAAGGATGTCAGCATCTTAGTGCGGTTGCAGGAAGGCAGTTGGAGTTGGGGGCTTTAAATAATCCAAGGCAGTATGGCCGTCCGTGAAACCAGATACTTGGGGATCCAAATTCATATTTGACCTTTTTCCCAGTTTTGTCTATGTCCTCACCTAATCCTAACCTCCACCACAATTTTATTTGTTTCCCAGTATTTTTTCAGTGATAACTGGGAGTTAAGCACCACTTTGACTCCCAGCAAGCTCATATAACTTCAGCAAGAATCATAGAACAAACTTTGTAAAGGACCAAAAAATGGACCTTCGTCTCAATATAAAGACATGCTTGGCCTCCAAAAAACTGAGGAGTTGGGAGTTCATTTTCAGGCAACAAATGAAAGTTAGAGAGGGATCTGAGAGTGCTTTAGCAAATCACCTATTCAAAATGGATGCTTTCAGAATTTACAGCTGTCCTAAGAATGTGTCTTTTCCAAATCACTGTAGTTTATTCTTTGGGTTTTGTGTGCATTTACTGGGGAGAGATGAGGCTTGTGGTGGTGGCAGGAAAATTAGCCGAACTCATAGAATAAAATGTGAACTTTTGCAAATGAGTAAACAGCCAAAGCAAACACACTTTGGAAAAAATACGCATTTTCTCCTTTTGAAAAGCAAGCAGTGCCTAAGTAGAATACCTTAAAAGTGAACTAAAAAGCCTTTCTAAAATAAACAGCTCTGCTTGTGATCCTAAATTAGGACCACATGGAGATGTGAACACTACAAGCACAGTACAGTGAGACTCTGCATTTCTGCCTTCACGCTTTGCGTGCATTTGAATAGATGATGATCATGTTGCCGTCGGTCCCCAAGGAGCCTGAGTGTTTTCAGTCCCATATGAGAGAGAGGCAGAAGAGACAGCAATGCAGATAAGTGGCGTTCAAGGGCAAGCACCTGAGCCACGGGCCCCATTCTGCCTGCTTGCGGAAGCTCAGAAGGACCCTAGTGAAGTGAATTTGCCCTCAGGACACTTGTCTTCACTTCCTGTAAGGGCTCAGGCCCAAACCCAGAGCATAAGAATCCCGCTAGCAAACTGCCTAGGCCGGGCCTGCCCTGAGGCGAATCGGTGACCAGCCAATTCAGCACAGATAGAATTATAACTTTGTTTTTCTCAATTGCCAGGTGCTGTGTGCTTTGGGGTCACAAGTCATGAGTTCACAGAATGTGGAGGTTGCAACATAAGCCCTCACGATTCTAAGCAGCTTACACGAATAGGGAGGAGGAAAGGGGAGGTGACAACATCCATGTTGAGAGTAAGGGATTGAGGTTCGTTTTCTCATTGTAAGAGACATATTTGTCTTCTCATGGACTCACAGTCTTTCCCACCCAACTGGCACTTACATCACATATGTTTTCTATGAACATATTTTGTCCCTTACAACCGGAAGGTGAACTCCTTGAGAGATTATGTCACTTGGTAGGATAGGGGAGACCACCCCAAAAATGAGTAGAATGAGCTCCGGCATTCATTTAATTATTTGGTTTTAAATTGGTAAGGAGTCACTTATATCAGCAGAAAGTTCCACGGTTTTGAGTTGCTGTTGTTCAAGACTCCAGTTATAGGACTGTGATCTTCAGAATGAAAAATATGTAGTATCGTTAATTTAGGCCCTGTGAGTCATTGTTAGGAAATGATGACTGGAAAAAGCAACTAACATTTATTCAGTGCTTAATACCTGCCAGGCACAGAGGCAAGCATTTAATATACAATATCTGATTAGTTCCTCCCATAAGATCAATATCCTCAGATTAAAGGGAGGAAACTGAGATTCAAGAAGACTAATAGGTTATGAGAATCATGTAGTATGGTAGAAGGGGGCTGGAACCCAGGGCCTTACTAGGAGGAAGCTGTAACAGATTGTTTCATCCAAAAGGAGCTCTTTTTTCTATGGGCCCTTAGTAAATGAAAATAATTACTTTTCATAAATTTTTGAATTATAGGACTCTCATTTCTCAGCAGGTATTAAAGAAAAAGATCTTAATATACAGAGTTGCTTTTGAGGATGGGCATGTACAGAAATCACTCAGTTCTTTTTAGTTCTTCCTGTTAGCCCACCTGAATTACATGGGTTACAGGAAGCTCAAACCCGGACACTGAACATCTGAATTTTTAAATACCACCCTTACATTTCTTTCAGCTGTTTCTCTCAAGCTTTTCCCCCATTGATAGGGCTAATGTGTTTTTCCAGCCTGCTCTCCCTGCCTCAGTCTTCTTTGCTCTAGTGGGCACAATAATGTGGATAATGCAGCTTGAGTGCTGTAGTGAGAAGGAGAAACTGAGGCACAGATTGTTCAGATACTGACTGACAAGGCCTTTGATCATGGAGAAGTGATTGTACCTTTTGCAAAAGTGTATTTACCTCAAGTGTATTTACCTGGAAAAAGTCAAACTTTCAGAGCCAGAGAGACCTTCCTCAGCCACACCTCATGGTGTTACGGAACCTCGACCTTTCTTCATGGCTCTGGGTCCTCCAGTGCTGGCTGCGTCCCGTGTTCTCCATTGCCCTGTGGCTCCCTGTACCAGTGGAGTGAGAGGTCAGATGCCTTGTCCACCCCACTTTCCTTTGCCCTCCCCCTGGTTGCAGGCTGAAGAGCCTTTCTGCCTCTCCACTTTCTCTCCTTGTTGCTTCAGGTACCATCGCCCTTGCACACTCAGCGATCTCTGCGGATCTGGGGGAAAGAGCCAAGAAGGGCAGGCACTCCTTAGAATAACCTATCTGACTGCTCCAGCCTTGTAGACCACTAACAAAAGGAAAGCTGGCTGTCACCTTACAAACGCTGTGCAGATAGTCACTGCAGGAACGAGAACAAGACTGCAGTGTATTTTTAGCGTCTGCCGTCTGTGGTAACGTGAGTGCACACTGCTGGACCCGTTCCTGCCTGCTGAATGGCTGGCACTGAGGAGCGTGTGCCCGCTCCCTGCCAGAGGCTCCTCACGGACTCCTGTTTTATGGGGTGGGTGGCTGGCTCCTTGGCACCAGACTGCCCCACCACAGTCCTCCTTTATTGCCCAGGTCTGATGCCCAGTCGCATGACTCCACAGACAGCCTCAGCATGGGGTGAGGGCACCAGTGAGACTCTGCTGGCTGCGAGCGTGTCAGGGTGTTACCAAGTCGTGAAGCACAGTCTGCAGGGCAGGGCTCTGTCTGGAAGCGCTAAGCCTCTTGGCATGAGGCAGCACGCTGACACCGAGGAGCCCTGTTAGCGTGGGCCGCAGCTGGCTCGCATCTCCGAGTGGCTGTGCTGGTGCCTGGCCCTGCGGGGGGAAATGGAACCCCCAGTCACTGACACTTCAGGTCCTCAGAAGGATCTAGAAACTACAGAGAGCCCCTCACTATCCAGCCAGACCAGTCTGCCAGCAGGAGCCCTGGAGCCTGGTCTAGGAGTCTTGGAAAGATGGGAAGCCCCTGGAGAGAGTATGGACAGGCTGCCTGAGGCCCCTGGGGGTGCTCCCGGTGCCGTTTGCCGCCCCAAACTCCAGCACAGCACCGCCTTGCTGAGTGACTCTAGGCAAGTGACCGTCTCCCAGGGTTTATTTCTCACTTAAATTATGAGTGGTAATTTTTGTCCTAGTGACCTCACTAGAACATTTTAAATGAGGGTATAAAAGTACTTTGAGACTACTGGAGCCATAACATGACAGAAAAAAGCAATGGGGAGTGTCCAGGCCTCATTTATATTCCTTATTTCCGGTCGACCCGAACTTCCATCAAAACTGTCCCCTCCAGCCCTGCCAGGAGGCGCTCACATGTGACAGTGACATGCTGTCAGCTCTGTGAAGGACACTTGTACCTGAGAGCTTAACCTGCCTGGGAGACAGTCATTTCCAGTTCCCACAGAATGATAAACAGGTCTGCAAGACGCTGTCCTTGGGACGTGGGAGGGGTGGCTCTCTAACCCAAGTCAGTCTTAAGTCAACAGCCGCAGGTCCCTGATCTAAGACCTCAAGTGACTTAAAAGGCTCCCAGCAGCCACATCAGCTGATGCAAATTCCATGAAAGCAGAATCAACGGCCTAGGGTGCTCTCAGAGCGACTTCACCTTGTTTTATGTATGGTCCTGATAAACTCGGCTCTCGGGTTTTCGTCCCTAGTTAGGGAAAGGACAGTCCATGGCATAAGCATCACCCCAGGATCTGTCAGATATGAAGCAGCTCAGGCTCACTCTTCACTTACTGAATCGAGATCTGCATTTTGACACAATTCATGTGTCTGGTGAAGCAAATTGAGGAGAGGATTTACAGGGCCTAGGCCAGTGGTGGCAGCCCTATGGCCTACGTGCTATTTGTTTTTCTTTTAAGACAAAAGATGTTAATGTATGATTTGTTTTTTCTAAACTAAAACCTCAGCATTCAGGTTTAATTGCAGTGTTGGTGCTTTGCCATAAATAAGTAGGTTCTGGGTTGCAATGTGGACACTTGTCTCTTAACTTCCCTCCATCACTGGCCTAAGCCTACTTCCTATTTATACACTGCGTATCAATATGAAAAGGGTGCAGTATCACTAGGATTAACAGCTTCTAAGGAGGGAAAAGACATAGCAACTCTGAGAGACTGAGGCAGGAGGATGCAACTTTAAGCCCGGCCTGGGCAACTTAGTGAGACCCTGACTCAAAATAAAAAATAGATCTGAGAATGTAGCTCAGTGTGAGGGCCATAGGTTCAATCCCCAGTACTGCAAAAACAAAAACAAAAACCCTACAGTAGCACGCACTTAATACACTTGTACTGTTGTGTACCCGGTAATACTCAGAGCATGTCACTGCTGTTCTAGATGACAGTCCCTGTTATCGAGAAGAGACAAAGCCATGTTCCCATGCTGCTGTTTAAAGTATTTACCTAACATTCATGGTGAGGTTTTTCTTTTAAAATGATTAAATAGCCATCTTAAAAAAGTTTCAGTCAACTGGATACTCTGTGGAAGACCATATTCTTCAGGAAAGAAGTGGGTAAAATATCGCTGCACAGTAATTGGAAAGCTCACTTCAGCTGGGGATTTAGCTCAGTGATTAGAGTGCTTGCCTTGCAAGCACAAGGGCCTGAGTTCAATCCCCGGCACCAAAAAAAAAAAAAAAAAAAAAAAAAAAAAAAATTGCAGGAAAGCTCACTTCAGATTCTGCAATGAATATGGAAGCATCAAATGACATCAAGATAAAGTGTGATACCAGAGATACGTTCCAAGACACAACTGAAAAATCAGCCTGTACAGGAAGGCTTATGACTGTTCCGAGTGAGATAAAATTTCGGGGGCCAGGTGGTGTGCAGTTTTCATCTTTTTCACTTGCTAGATGCTGACAACTAATAGAATCACTGCAGCAGGAAAGTGGATTTGAAACTGAAAGGAGGTTTTCCTTAACCAGAAACATGCCTTGTTCCGTACACGTCAGTGCTGGGGTTGCTGCACTTTGACTGGTGACCTCAGGGGTGTTGCTGTGAGCGGTGCTGAGAACGGACACGTCCCTGGGTGGCAAAGCAGGGGGTTGAGTGAGACTCGCCAGGTAGCCAGGACTGGGAAGTAACTGAAACCGGCACAGTCAGCTGCCCAGTTGAATGGCCAAGGTACAAGGCCTGTGAAGGCGGAGAGCCCGGGCCCAAGTAGAGGTTGGGAATATGTACAGAAGAGAGCTAGGATGTGGTTGGGGGCTGGGAAGGTTTTTATGGAGGGCTTTAGCATGGGCCAAGAAAGAGATTTAAATTAGGCATGGTGACACATGTCTGAAATGCCAGCAGTGGCCGAGGCAGGAGGATCCCGAGTTCAAGCCCAGAGGCTTAATGAGAGCCTGCTTCAAAATGAAAGACAAAAAAGGGCTGGGGAGGTAGCTCCGTATGGAGGCTCTATGTTCCATCTCCAGTACTGAAGAAAAAGATTTAAGGGCTCTAACCCAGATCAAACTCGAATATTCCTTCCTTCTTTTTCACCCCAACCCCACTGCCTCTGAGGATTACAAACTAACAACTTTTTTTGCCATAACAACAAAAAGAAAATCTATCACTTAAGTAGTATCTAGAATTGGAAAACAAGCAGCTGTGTGGTACCAATTTTATTACATAAAGCTTACATAAACCAAACCAGGCTTGTAGCCCCCTTGGTGAGGGTGAACATTCTCCCTTTGCTTTAGAGATATTTGGAGAGTGAGTGTTGGAGGTGGTGGAAACAGGCAGATAGACAAAGCATCATCATGGGATGGAAGTGATTCCCTGCAAAAATGTCAAAGCAGTAAGTAAAAGATCTTGTGTTTACTGATGGTGGTATTTTCTCAAATCATCAGACCTCTAGACTTTGGGAACATCCCAGACTTTTAACAGATTTCTCTTATGTCCATGGCTAGAAATGTCCATTTCTACTCATGCTGCAATCACTCTAATCTCAATCCTCAACACTTCATACTTGAGTTTCATTAAAAGTCTTTTTAACGTCCCTCCAACCTACTTATACAGTGGTCTGTTGTCTATACCACTATCCACTGTATACTGTATGAGGGTGCAAATCTTATTATATTCCACTGACTTGTTATATTAGTCTTGAATAAGCCACTAGAGAGCAAGAACCACGCCTTTCACATTTTTATCTTCTAGAGCACCCAACAAAATCATTGATGATGTGTTACTTCCTGCAGGAGGTCTTCCATGCCCTACATCTGGGCTAGATCTTTCTCTTCTACACAATTGTGACATCTGACTGTATCTCAGTTTTATTATAAAGTACATTACAACTGCCCGAATTATAGGTGTCTGTTTCTTTTTCTATCCTTGTACACTCTAAAGTCTATGAAAAGAGGGTACATAATCAGGTTTATCACTGGCCTTAGTGTTTGATCCAGGTAAATAATGTAATAAATAATTTTTAAATTGATTAAACATTTTAAAACACATTTTGGTTGTTAGTGCAGGAGACAGAGATGAATAGACCGACTATCACCCATAATATCAACATTTTGGTTAACTTGGCTTCAGATAGAATAGATCAATAGAATCTAACCATGATACTGAACCACATAACCAGTATTTGTTTGGATACATGACTACATACTTTTCAAATTATTTTCTGTATTATTTTCATACTTTTCAAATTATTTTAGTTGTCTATAAAAGTCTAGCTTCTGCAGTGCAAAGCAGAGCATTTCTTGCTTCTACATCTCTCCCACCGTTCCTACCTTAGCAAATGTGTCTTGATTTGCTGTCATTAAATGTAGTTTGAAAAGAGCTTGTGTTCTAATATATCTACCTGGTTCTAAACATCTGTTGCTTCCTAATAAGTACTGCATTCATTTCAGTGGCACTGGTGCACAGAGGTAAACAGAGCCTTGGCAGGCCTTCCATAAGGGAAGCTGTGTTTGCTTCCTTCATTAATTACTAATGGAGCATTAAGACATGTATTCCCCTTTGAGCCAAGTTGGATAATTCCTGGCGCTTAATGCTAGGGTGCTTTCAAAAGTTGAGACATGTATTGACACACTGGAGATCATGCCCTGTAGCAAGCGCAGTGGCGACTATGGTGCCAGGGTTATACAAAGCTCCACATACATCGATACCAAGAGAACTGATAGGCCGCTTCGAGTTTTGCAGCTTTTGGTTAATGTAGAATAATAAGTATGTGTCCCTAGGTTGACTCTGAAAGCAGCTACCACAAGCCATTGAAAAGATACAGACAGCTTAAAAATAAATGACAAATCAGTACAATGAGAATAGCTAACTAATGAAGACATAGAAATCAAAATATGACTCATGAAATAGATTTCACTTATCAGCCAATTACTAACACAATTAAAATGAAAAGTGTATATCCTTGGGCATGTCAACTTACATGTCATCAAAGTGATAAAGCGAAAAGAAAAGAAATATGAGACTGGCATTTACTTATTGGTAGTAGTAAATTTTAACACATGACCATCAGATTATGATAAAATATGAATATGGACAAAAGAATACTTAAAATGTTGAATAATTGGTGATATTTAGACATTTATGGATTATATAAAACTTTTAAATATTGACATGGAAAATTTACCAAAAAAATGAGCTGTAGTCTATAAAGAAAATACCAGTTTTGAATGCAGAAATTTTGCAGGAAACTCACTCTCATCACAGAGCAAGGAAAGAAATAGAAACATAAATATAAACAAAACAAGAAACCTAACCACTTTGTGGAATCTGAATTTGAAGGCCAGAGGAATTAAGGGAGGCAACATTATTTTTTTACATTTTTAACTTCAATCATAATAAGTGGAGAGAGCGACACATAGTCACTTCAGAGAGACAATATGATTCATAGGACGCTGAAATATAGCCAAGATCTTACTGAATATATTTACACCCACCCTGAAATTTGTCACTCCAAAAGGGCATTGGTTCAACTAAAAATATGAAAACAAGTGCCCGTTCTTATCCGGAAAGGAGGAGCCTCATCTAGCCAAACTTGGGCAATCCGGCCACTTGGCAAGATCTTTTAGTGAAGGTGAAAGCACGATGTTACATTCACTGGATTTGGTTTTAGTTTCATTCGTCCCTGGCCACCTTCTGATCGTGAGTTGGCCTCCTGTGTGTGCCTGTGTCCAAGGTGACTGTTCATTAAGGCGGTTCTGTGCGGGGCGCTCCTGTGTTCCAGTGGCGTTGGTAAACAGGAAGTCCTCACCAGATGTGCTCTTCTTGAATGCTGGAAAAGGAAGTTTCCTGAATCTTATGAAATGTTAAAGCTGTATGAAGTGAAATGGCCAGAATCTGTCATGCACTTTTATATATAGTAAATCAAATGATGCCATGAAAGTCGTTCATGCTCAGTTCTGTGTCCTGGTACCTGGGAAGGGTTTGGTATGTATGAGGCACCTGGACATTTGTTGTGGACATGAGATAAGTGGTAAAAGACAGACTTATTTACCAAAAGCTGGTGGGATAATAGCTGAACTATTTTCCATACATTAAAATAGATAACATGGGTTAAAGACTTAATTTAAAAAATAGAAAACTAAAAGAAATACTCAAATGTTGAGTACCTCTGAAGAGACAACAGTTTTGCAAGTTTAGAAGGACAAGAAAGACTCACAAGAGAAAAAACAATCCAACTATGCAAATATTAAAAACGTATGTTAGCAAATTATTATAATAATCACCAAGATTCAAAGCCAAACAACATAGGAAATACTTGCAGAAGATGCGAAGCCAAATGCCTGGTATATTTGTTATGTGAAATGCTTGTACAAATTGATAAGAGAAACATTATAACTCCAAGACCATAAACAGACAAGTCATAAAAATGTAATTAAATCTAGTAAATAAACATACGGGAAATATTTGACTGAGCTGGTAATCAAAGACATTTAATACAGTAATTTTTTGAAAGACTGTTTTATTAAATTTTTCTAAATTTAGCAAAAAATATAAAATTTTATTTTATAAAACCCAGTGTTGGTGAGGATGTTGTAAAAATAGTATTCTCGTATTTTGTTGGTGATATTTTGTAAACTAGTTCCTCCTTTTTGGAAAACATTTGGCATGCAATATTATAAGCCATAAAAATTTTTATGGCTTTTGACCCAGTAATTTGACTTCTGGGAATTTATCCTGAGAAAGATTAATCCAAAATATGGAAAAAATTAAAGGCCTAAAATAAACTGGGAAATACTAACGGCCTCACAATAGGGGAATGGTTAATATGTCCTGCTACAGTGAATAGCCATTAGCAATTACAGGCACAGACGACTACAGACAAAGGGAAATTGTGCTTTAATATCAAATGAAAAAAGATTAAAGATTTGTGCATAAAAGATATACAGAAGGAAATTTGTATTAAACACAACAAATTTTAAGTGGTTGAGCTAGTGAACTTTCTTCCTTTTCTCTCTCTCGCTCGCCCTCCCTCCCTCTCTCCGTATAATATGTATTTGTTTTTGCAGGATTAGGAGTTGAACCCAGGGGCGTTCACCAACCCTTTTTAGATTTTGAGATAGGGTCTCGCTAAGTTGTCCAGGCTGGCTTTGAACTTTCCATCCTCTTGCTTCAAGCTCCCAAGTAGCTAGGATTACAAGTGTGCATCAAAGTGCTTGGCTCTTACCATTTTTCTCATAGTGTTCTTTCAGTCAGTTATACTTTGACTACAGATGCTTCCCTATCTGTCCTCATCCCTCTCCCAGCTCCTTGCCCAGCTTTCAGAGGCCCACCCATCTGTGGCAGTGCCACCTAAGTTCCAGTCAGCCAAGAAGCCCTCCCACCCCACCAGCCAAATGATACCTTTCCTCTTCTGTGCCCCTGAACTTTTAAGCTGTCTTAACGTTCCTATTACAGCATGGGTACAATCTGCCTTGTGTGTACATGACATAGATACGGAATGTGTCTGTTTCTGCGACTGAATTTCTAAACCCTTAGAGGGCAGGAACTGTTTCATTTATTTTTCTGTCCCCACAGCATGGAGCACAGTGTGCAGTGTGCCTGTGCAGTGTGAGTGCCAGACTGAGTGTGAGCTAACTTGAATTTAACTGCACTGTAGTGAATGTTCTTTTGATTTCCTGGCAGGTGGAGCTCACGAAGGTCTGCAGCACTTGGGTCCTTTCGGCAACATCCCCAACATTGTGGCAGAGTTGACTGGAGACAACGTCCCTAAGGACTTCAGTGAGGATCAGGGTTACCCTGACCCTCCAAATCCCTGTCCTGTTGGTAAAACAGGTAATGGACATGCCTTGGGTCGTCATGAACAGCAGAGGCTTTGGGAGGAAATTGGAGACCTGACATGAGCTAAGAG
Source organism: Hystrix cristata (assembly GCA_004026905.1). Taxonomy (NCBI): domain Eukaryota; kingdom Metazoa; phylum Chordata; class Mammalia; order Rodentia; family Hystricidae; genus Hystrix; species Hystrix cristata. The sequence goes on along the minus strand of PVJO010009628.1, from coordinate 19,568 downwards.
GCAGGCTCTCCCTTTCAGAGGATGCTCCTGTTGTCATTTAAGGAGAGGCCTCCTCTGTCTTCCAGGGAGCACAGAGCTCTGTCTTAAGATGGAACAACAGCCAAAGTAACTGTGACCAAGCTAATGTGGGGCTGCTGGCCCAGGATGGCAGGACAACTTGAGTCACAGCCTGGCTTCAATCACTTCAGCCGTGTTTTACTTGTTTGTAGGATGGGTAGGAAAAAAGACCAGCTCAGAGTGTGGAGAATAGCAGTTGCCACTGGGGTCCGGGTAGGTTGATTAGAAATAGCGTGGCATGTTGCTTCCCAAGGTGTGATCCCAGCATCAGCCTCAGCCAAGAACTTACTAGCAATGCAAAGCTTCAAGCCTTTCCCCAGGCTTCCTGAATGAAAGACAGCAATCCACGTGGTAAGCAGCTCTCCACATGATGCTGGTGCGTGTTAAAGTCTGAGACCTGCTACAAGACCTGGAAAGAGGCCCAGAATTTGAACCAAAAGTTCTGAGTTCTACTGTTAACTACAACATATCCCTACGCTTCCTTGGGCGTCTGTCTCCTCATCTGTCAAAGGACTGACATCATCAATGCTTTAAAGAAACATACAGTGTAGTTCTAGGCTATCCTGAAAAAAGAAAAAAGAATGTAATCGAGCTAGTTTTGTGCACCTTAATCTCTGAGAGGCAAGCAATCAACGTGAGCTCATAGAATTGGATAAAATCCCAGATCTACTTGCGTGTTATCTGCCATTCCCTTTGCTATCTCTTCACTAAACTATTTCACATTATTTGTTCTACTATAGTTGGTAAACTAAAATGAAAATAGCTTTCAAAATTTAGCCATTATTTGTGGGAAGTTGCTTGAGAAAACCTGCCTCTCAGGGAATCCCTTGTGACTCAGAACAGCGGCCTCAGGCCTAGAATGCAAACTCCAGGGCACATTTGTGGACCCCGGATCTTCAGGTTCCCAGGCAGTGTTTTATCTTAGTGCCTGTCGGCCCACTCATACATACCCGAAAAACAGTTATGAAAAGGTTGCAGATGGCTACATGCAGGCTGCTGCAACTCTCTGTCCAGTATATCTTTTCTACATGTTCATCACTTTAGTTGAAGAAGGTAGAAATAGCTCAGTGAAAAGTGGGTGGCCACCTTCAAGCCACTTTGGAGATTTGTTCAGAATGCTAAGGACTTCAACACTAGCTTAGAGTTGCTAAAAGCAGAGAGACTGCCTGCCTAAGGCTGCTGGAAGATTCCAGTTCAGTCCCAAGAGCAACATAACTTGACCAATTGTAAATAGATTCTTTTTCGGTCCTTATCCCTTCAAAGCATTATTACCCCTTTGAAAAGTGACCCTCTACCCAGCCCCGCAGCCTTGCACAAAATTTGCCATCCCTTCCTTGTCTCCCCTTTTTAGTGGGACTGGTGAGCAAGCCCAAGGATGCTCTATCACTAAGCTACATGCTTTTTATTTTTCATTTTGAGATAGTGTCTTTCTATGTTGTTAAGTTACCCAGGCTAGGCTCAAAATTGAGCCTGCCTCAGCCTCCCAAGTAGCTAGGATTATGAGAAGGCACCAGTTCACCAGGATCTCCCTATTTTTAAAACTTCTGTCTAAAGCACATTACGGTGGAGGAAAAGGGGGCTGAGGACTTAGCTCAGTGGTAGAGCACTTGCCTAGTAGGTGTAAAGCCCCGAGTGCGATCCATAGCACCTCTCCCCCACAAAAAACAATGGAAAAAAAAGGACTCACTTCTGGAGCATCATGCCTAGTAAGACCTGTAAGGAGGTCTTAGCTAATAGCAGCAGCCTGATAAGCGTTTTTCTTTGATTTGAATTGAAAATATTTACTTTATCTCAAAGAGAAATCACAGAATAAATTGTCATTTAAAGGGAGATGGTGGGGAGGGGACTAAAACACATTGCAAACTTGCGTGTCTGGTGCTCCAGATATGATCATCTCATTCCTCACAGCAACTCTGTGAGGTAAGTGTTTGATTATTTGGATCTCACAAATGGATAAGTAGCCATAAAAGAGGGTAGGTCAGCTTTCCCAAGGAACTTAAACCTGGGATTTGATCCTTGAGCTCTGGTCTGACTCCAAAGAGAAAGCCATTACTCCTTTAACACATAAGTGACATCAGGCACTGAGGGTTACTGTTCTTACTGCATAATATACTTCCTGAAAGACGCCGTCCATCTCTACACTGACACCCACCGAGCCCTGGGTGGCACTGCACGGCATGCAAAGAGCAGGTGATGGGAGGGGTGGGGAACAGAGGATCACAGGAGGTATTTATGGGCTAGGCCTGAAAGTGGAATACATCCTCTCTGCCCACATTCTGTTGGCCCCAACTCAGGTGTATGACTCCTACTGATCACAAAGCAAGGTGGGAAAATTATCCTACCTGTAGGCCAAAGAGGAAAAGGAAGTGGGTTTAGTGGACAGCAAACAGACCTCTACTCCAGGAGTGGGAGCTGGGATGAATAGTCCCGTTGGACAGGGAGACTGGCTCCCAAAGGGGCAGGGACTTGGCAGGGCTGATAGGAATACACTCTGACTTTTGTATGTCTAGATGTTCTTGATGAATTAACTCTTAGAATAACACTCGGTGCCCCGGCCTTGCCTCAAAACCTTTGGCTGTTTGCAGCAGATGATGGATGTCTAGAAAACACCCCCGACACGGCGGACTTCAGTCGAGAATTCCAGTTGCACCAGCACCTTTTTGATCCTGAGCACGACTACCCGGGCTTGGGCAAGTGGGTAAGTCCAGACTCATCTGCTGGTAGACTCGAGTGTGGTTCTCTGGAGGCGTAAAGGAGAGATGAAGCACTGGGGGTGGAGAGAGAGAAGAGAAAGTATTTAGAAGCTCAGTTTTCAGAAATCTCTAGTTGAGAGGGACTTTAAGTGACTATCCTCCCAAACTACACTCATGAATCTAGGCGGCAGTATCCCAAATCCACCCGAAGAAAGCCCAGCCTAAAGGGGTCACATCCATCTCCAGTCTCCAGAGGCTTTGGCTCTGGTCCACCACACAGCCTGTGTCACAATACATCCTCACATTTCACCAATGTTTCATGCCGCCTGTAGGATTGTATCAAAGCAATTTTTAAGAAAAAGATATTGAGAAAACTTGCAAATTGAATCTTTGGACTAAGGGAGATGATGATCTCAGTTTAGACTAATGGAAAATCAAGGAAAAACAATGTCAGAGACTAGAAACTGACATATGTGATTCTGCTTCATGGAGAGAAAAAGTTTCTACATGTGAAATAGTGAGTTTGCTGTCAGTCACGGGCAAATGTGTACAGCTGTCAGTTAAGGGAGTTGTTTATAAGTACTGGGCGAGAGAAATGGTCCTTTGGCATTGGTGTGCTAAAAACAAGTCTTATCAACCTAGTCATGTTCTTTTACCTGCCAACATTATACATTTGCTTGCAAGCTTGTTGAGGCAATGAAATGGACATGGTGCATTTGGAGCTCAGCAACATGTCTGAAAAGATTTGTTGGGGCTGGGGATTTAGCTCAGTGATTAGAGTGCTTGCCTTGTAAGCACAAGGGCCTGAGTTCGATCCCCGGCACCACAAAAGAAAAAAAAAAGATTTGTTATGATCTCCTACAGGAAGAGGTCGAGCTGTCCAGCCTAGGCAACAGAATATCACCAAAAGCGAGCTTGTTAAAGAATCTGTGTCAATAGGAAGGGGAAATTTATGTGGTGTCCTACATGTCTTAGCATCACTCCATTCCACATTTTTATCAATGCTTATAATAAGAATATAAGGCTTATCAGATTCTCAGCAGATGATCCAAAGTTGGAAGGATAACATTGGATGACAGAGTTGAAATTCTAAAAGATCCCAACAGGCTGAAACAGTGAGCCAAACAAGAGTAAAATTGGAATGGGATATGTCTGTGGTCCTGTGCTACATCATCAAATGCAGAAGCCATGCGAGAAAAGTGGGGAAATACTTCAGAGTATTAATTCTCCTGTAATAGTAGGTAGCTAATGTGTCTGTAGAAGAGAATGAGTGAGATGATTGAGTACACAAGCAGATATTCCAAACTGCCCAAGCCCTTGTGAAGGCTTCCGTCCATTCTCAGCTCATTGCTGGTAGGTGATTCTGAAATCTCAAAACTAAACTCCCTCCCTCCTTTCTGTGTTGTTTCAGGGAAAATGTTGGGGGAATTGGTTTGTGGAGCCAGTTTTAAGTCTATTAGCAGAATTTAACACATGGTGAATTAAATGGAAAAATGCCTATAGTTTTTTTTTAATAGAGACTGCAATTGTGAAAGATTTCTATAAAAGTTAGACTAGTGGAATATTAAAAATGAAACAGAAGGAGAAGGAACTATGGACAGGAGGAAAATGTGGGAAGCAATTCCAGTTATGACGGTTATAATTATACTGAAAAAAAGTGAGAATCCGTGGCATTTCAAGGTGGGGGGACTAACTAGAATTGTTATATGACATAAATGCAGCACAAGGAGGAAAGAAAACAGATTCTAGGTCTACGTAAAATAGACGATAATGAACTTTTCCTCTGAGGGCATTTTAAAAAGAGAGGAGAGGAAGAGGAGAAAGAGAAGGAGGTAAAGACCAAAAGATCACTGAGGAGCACTGGGAAGGGGTCCTCAAGAGTTGGGCAAAGTACTGCCAAAGTATTGAAACTAGAAGCAAATAGAAGCTATTGAGCCTATTGGACAAGGCACAAAGGGAAAGAGAAGATATTGACCTGCTCTGTTTCTGGTGTGGTGCTGTGCACTCAGTGTACCACAGTCATCAAGACATGGTACTGGTCTTCCAAGAGCTTAGTCTGTGGTTGAGATAAATGGCATCGAATCTTCTCAGTTTCTGGTTCTAGCCCAACTGCGAGGCCAGGTGCAGCTGCTGGGAAAGATGGAAGCAAAGCAGAAGGGAGATCTAGGGCTGGGGGTCTTGGTGCCTGATTGGTACGATGGCCACCAAAGAAGTCAAAGCACAAATACGGACAGTCCCAAGTCTCAGGTGGGAATGTATCCAGCTTACCTGGAGGCTGGACATGAGAAAACTGAGAAATCGTCCAAATGAGGCCAGACAGCCCAGGTGGTATGCAGAGTGGGGGAGATAAAAACGTCTCCCTTTCCAACTTGTCTTATCTCTCTTTGAAATCCTTTATAGTTTTCTCAGACCAAGTTCCACCCACTCTTCAGCATTCTGGTTAGGCCCATCTATCATCTCTCTCTTTCTCTGCTTCCTTCTCAGAATAATAATTTGAATCTTTGTCTCTGTCAGAGCTGACAACTAGAGGTAAGAACCACATGCAAAAGACAACAGTATTATCACAGATGGAGGGTCAGGAACAGTGTTTACACCTTTTATCATCTGTAATTATGTGTTTGTTTAAACTTAGGTTTCCTTGTTTATTTTCTCATTACCACCTAGTGGTGAAACAGATTTGCTTGGCGTTCACATGGGAGTGTGAATGGAGTGCGTCTCATTTTTCTAAGCTAGGATCCACAAACCTTCCTCTGTGTTTATGTAGAATGATAATCTCAAACTTGTCCTCAGCTCAGCCATCCTTTACGTTAACAAAGTAATTAATCATCTTTCACAATAGAACCACACACAAGCCCCTGTTTCCTTATTTGCTACTAATGCTTCCCTGTTTTTGACATTAGCCAGAGCTGAGCTGTATCTTTAACAATGATTCACATGTTATAAATATCAGCATCTGTCATGTTTCCTGCATGTCTCCCTCTTTGTTAATGTATCAAGACACATTTATTAAATGCACATCATATGCCTTCTGGGCCCTGTGTTAGGTAATGGGAATCCGCCAATGAATGATAATTGTATTACACAATACAGTAGTAACTAGTAGTGGTTTATTGAGCATATACTATGTGCCAGCTTACTATGCTAAATACTTTACCCTAACTATTTAACTCAATTAGCCCATTCCTCATTGTTCTCATCTTATAGAGGAGAAAATGCAGTCTTAGGGCGCTGAGTAGCCTACTCAGTGCAGGGTGCGAATTGGCAGACCTGGGAATTGAGCCCAATCATCTGACTCCAGAGATCTTTAAAAACTGAATAAATTACTTTTTCATGGCTCATTACTCATGACATGTCCCATGCAGCAGCCCTTTCAAAAGCTGTCTCGGACGGCAAATGCTTCTCTTCTGTACACACCTTTTCATCAATAGCCAATCATACCCAGAGCCTGAACTGTAGGAGAGATGGGGACAGGAACGCTCTTCGACATTCTTTGTCTTTCATGACCTCAGCTTGCCTGAAGTCTGCAGTTCGGGTTTGTCTCAGGCTTCCATGTGATTAAATTTAAGCTATATGTTGGAAAATTGCTTTTAGTGGACGCGTAATAATCTTCCACATTTATGGGGTACAGTGTGACATTTTAATACACCATATACAATGTGTAATAATCAGATCTGGATAATTGGCATACCCTAAATCTTAAGCATTGATCATTTCTTTGTGTTGGGAATGTTCAAAAATCCTCTTTGCCAGCTGCTTGGAAATATACAATTAAGTGCTGTCAAACATGGGTAAGCTTCTGCATAATTACACCTTTTTGATATTTTTTTCTTACTTTAAACTGGGTAAGCACGTGGTGTCATTTTGTCCCATGATTGGTGGCATTAACTTTGTTCCTTTGTTAAAAGTCATATCCACTGCATTTCTCCAGGGTGAAATCACCATTTCCTCATTGAAATTAGTAGTTGATCTGTGGGAAAATACTTTGAGACTGCATAGATATTCTGTTCCCCATTAAACTTTTAACCAACACATTCAGCATCCATGGATGATGCTTACCAGAACCAATTTTAACCAAGATAGTTGCAAAATGATGATTTTTATCCCAATCCTATCCTTTCTACAATAGTTTCCCCTGCTTATCCCTGCCCCCCACTTCTCTGTCGTGCATCTATGAAGGTGTTTGTCTGGTATTGGTCTGGATTAATGAATTCCTGTTATTATTATTAATTCTGATGTTCAAACTGTCCTGATTTGGCCAGTTGGAGTCCCTTCAGACTGCCTTTTCTTCCCCTCTGACATGACTCCATCATTTTTTATCACTTCTTTACTTTCTGACCTGGTGAGATATTCCAACTTCATTCATCCTTACTTTTTCCCTGCCCTAGCTCTAGAATCAGATATATCTCTAAGAAGCCCCCCACTCTTTCCTCTCCACCCGGTTCCATTTAGGAATGGAATTTGAAATCAGGAACTGGGCAGGTGTCCAAAATCTTTTTTTTTCTTTTTTCTTTTTTTTTTTTTTCTGTTTGTTTGTTTTTTGAGACAAGGTCTCCCTAGTAGTTCAGGTTGGCCTTGAACTCACTATGGAGCCCAGACTGGCCTCGAACTTGCGGCAATCATCCTGCCTTGGCCTCCTGAGCTCTGGGATTACAGGCATGCACCACCATGCCTGGCAAATGTCCAAAATCTTGATGGCAAAACCGAAAGCCCTCATCATGAATTTAAACTTGATACTCACATGGAAAGCAGGCTCACTGCTCCCCAAGGAATCAGCAACGAATAGGTGTCGGAAGAGATGATTGCTTTCTTCCCATTCATTTTGTATGCTCATTTTAAACCCACACTATACCTGCCAACCCCTGTGTTTACATCCGGGCAGGAACAGGGCTAATGGAGGGTGCCCAGCCACTTTGCTGTGGGGGCGAGGAAGCATTGATCTGCTTAGCCTAATCCTAGCTCTCACGGTAATGCCAGGACCATCTTTGAGAGGAAGACTTACCAGACCTTTTGTATTTCTTTTTGAATGAAGGCTTTTAGGGTGTAATCTGCTTGACAATCTAAAGGGGATTAAAATGATGCTGCCGTTACCCTGCTGGTGGCCCAGCAGAAACTGTGCTGGGGTGGTTGGCAGTCCACCCCCTCCCTGGGACCAGCTCCAGGCCTCTCTACCAGCTCAGGCAGCCGGACAGGGCCGTCCTTGCCCTCATTCTGCACAGCCTCCCTTCCCCGGCTCTGACACCAACACACAGGACAGTCTCTGTGCTCTGGACATTGTTTATGTTCACAGACTGGAGGGAACGTGTCCAACAGCAGTATCCGCAGGCCTGCCTGTCTCCCTTGCGATAGTCACTTCATCTGTTCGTCCCTTAACCAAACAGGAGAAAAAAGGCCACAGCCAGTACTATATTGCCAGTTTGGGCGGCGGAGACCCCTACCTGCCTGGCACAGCCCCCTGCGAAGCTGAGGTCAGGTGAGGGATGAGTGTGGTAAAGTGCAGGTGGGGTAGCTTTTAAGGACTGTGGAAATGATGACACTCGCTTTTGGTATTTGGCACTTTCACTTTCATACGTACAATTAAGGAAGGAAAAAAAACCACCTTTATAACCAGATAGCTCAGAGATACAAATGCTGTATAAACTTGTCCCTTACTGGCACTCTATCTTCCACCCCCCTCCGCTTTTTTTTAGTCCATATCAAGATATTTTCTTTCGAGAACATTGACTCACCTCTTTTATACATTATTTCCCTTCTGATTAAAAAAATCAAATAAAACAACACAAAACATCCAACTCCCCCTTCAGTTTAAGCATTCTGTCTTTTATAATCTCAATAGACGGGAAATGTGCTGAGCATGTGTCTGATATTCTAGAGCTCATTTCAGTCCACTGTGGGTTTGAAATGCAGCAATATGTGGAAACACTTATACAAACCGCGGTAACAGAGCCCTTTTTCTCTGCGCCCCCCCAACATAACTCGCCTTTCAGCCAAGAAGTTTTTTGGCAGTTTTTAAAAGGTTTACTCTATTAAAAATGTTATGGACCAAATGGTTTTCCGATTGTCTTGACTTGGAGCCCTGACTTCAGCCCCAGAAGAGGGGGCAGCAGAAGTTACAGTGTCTTGTTTGTTTACACAGAAGATTGTTGTTAATAGTCAGACACTGTTCTAGAAAACAGTTTATGTGTGCAGTTCATGGAAGGGGAGTTCGATAGTGAGATAAAATTATTTATTTTAAACAAAGGCTGTTCAAAGTGAGGAGCTGTGTTGCCAGCTCCCTTGTGTTTTATAAAATGCCATATTTTCCTGTTTATGTGATTGTTGATGACACTGTGTGCCTCGGGGCCCCGCAGAGGACTTTATGAAAGCTGCACTTGTGGTCTATCTTTCTGACACGACATTCCTTTCATCTAGCTTTGTTTCCAAAATATGTGTATGCAAATATCCAAGGGACACACCAAGCATGGCTTTTAAAATAGACATTCACCAAATTTGATCCATACTTCTGCTTATGTGTTTTCTTTTCTCCCTGCTCTAGAACAAGAAACTCCTTTATGAGAAGATGAAAGCAGGACAGAGGCGGAAGCGGAGGGTAACATGCACTGATTGGTCTGTTGTGGGGAGAACTAGCATTTGCTGAGGGGCGTATTTGACAAATGGGAGCCCTCAGGGGTTGGAAGGCTACAGAGTCCTGTCCCGTGCAAGGCCGAGGGCTGAACAGTGATCCTGTGTGACCGGGCCACACCTAAAACATCTGCCCTTGACTTCCAGGATAGCTCCCCCAAACTCGAGCACATAATTTTTAGTGGAATTCCCAGTTTTGTGGTGATTCCATCCCTCCGTTCCAGTCAGAGGATGTGTGTTGTATCCCCCAACCTGAGTGGGAGATGTAGGGAGGAATATGCCTTCCTTCAAAGGGTCTGTTCACTGACATATCTGCACCAATTACATAAAAACACAAGATGGGAGGAAGTGTCGAACTGCATGTTCCAAGCCATCATTGTAAAAGAATTGGGAGCAAAAGACAAGAAGAATAAAGCTCATTTCTCCTACATCTCTTTCCTCTTGGCCCAGCCAGACTGATGTAAAATTCACACCATCTATCATATTCCTTTGCTGATGGCTGAGTTTACTGAGTTACTAATTATCCTAGGGCTGTCCAAGTGAGACCTTGGTCTGAGTGCTCTATATTTAGCTTCTATGTATACAGTGTTACCTCATATAAAGCTGAATACCAAATTTACTTTGGGTTTCCAATGCATTTTATGGCACTGAGACTTAATAAGTGATCAATGGCCATTGTGCTAATCCACAGTGGACTTACAGATGGAAAGGCTTGGACGCTTGCATGTTTCCTGACCAGACTGGAGGGGTTGGGGGAGAGGGAATCCTCATCATTACACAGTAAATTACTACAATATAGTAACTATTTCAGTTAAAATATACAAAGGAAATCATATACTCAAGGCCACTGACCATTTATTCAGAATATCAAGAACCTAAATCCTAGCAAATTCAGGATCTGGATAGTGGTAACTCTGATCATCCTGAATAGTTTTCCCAGGTCCAAAGGGTGCTTTAAAAGGTGTAGCTTTCTTGGCTCAAATATTGATCCTCAGGCCTCTGTATTGCCCAGCAATACGCAGAAGACCCACAGCCAGTTCTGTATGTGAGACACAGAAAGTTGTTACATCTGGAAACAGATCTTGTCTGGGAGAGTTAACGGGATTATTAGGGGGTTTTGCTGGTGATTACAGCTTCCAATGGCAGATGGTGACAGGAAGAGTGTAATATGCTTTTGAGAGAACATCAAGAAATTCTATTCTAGGACCTCAAAATACACATAATTTACCAGGAAGCTGGCTTGTATATCTCCCCAAGGCACAAAAGGGACATTTCCAAATAAGATCAATGACCGTCTCCAAATGAATAACTCAGCAAGCAGCATTGTCTTTACTTCCTGGCCCACATTTCCTTGGGCCCTGACGCAGTGAATGACTAGGGTCACAAGCTAGGTCACTTTGCATGAGACCAGTGATTACCAAAATTCAGAATTCTGGCTAAGACACATATTATGAAGGACTTTACTTTGGCTTCAAATTCCTCCGCATAGGAAAGGCTTAGAATTTAAGAAAATAAAGGTCATGTTGACCCAGAGGTATCAAATTCTTTCTATTCTCAGGCATAGATATAGATCCATTCTCATGCCTTAAACCATGAGCCTCTTTGGACTATTGAGAAAATAGAAACTTTCTCCTCTATCATCAGACTGAAGATGGTGTGCCCCATTCTTGATTGAAAACCTTAGCTGCCCCCTCGGAACATGAACTGATATAAAGAAATTATGAGTGTGCTTTTTTTTTTTTTAAATCAAGGCATCCCCCAATGAGGTTAATCATCTGCTCTGGGTTTCTACCAGATGCCAAAGCAAGGGTCCGTTGCCAGAGCTCTTCCAGTTGTGAAAAGGGAGTAATGTTCTCTGTGTAAGCGCTCTAGTCCTCACCTGAGTAGGAAGACAAGTATGTAAGTGTCTTGCACTCTGTAGAACATAATGAAAACCGAGGCTCATTATTATTATTCTCAAGGGCTGGATTTAATCCTGACATTTAAACATTTATCCAAAAAGCTCAAGGAACTGCTGCTTTTCCTCCCTATTAATTTTCTTCCCTTCATCTCCAGCGTTTGACATTTTCTACATCTGGACAGCAGGGCTTTGTCCCATGATATTTGATAAACACAAGCATTTCATATTCTTTTAACATATTAGAATTTTTAGAATAGCTATTATCACTAAAAAGAAAAATATTTATGATCTGAGTATGGTTTTTAGTCCACATTTGTTCCTCCTACCCAGATCCCCAAGGATAGGCCAGACCAGTCTAGATGACAATCCCCAAAGAAAAAGTATTACTTTGAATAATTTGGAAATGCCATGCTACTTTTTAGCTATCTGAGGGCATTGCTCATTTTGTTATCCTCACCTTGTTTGGGATGTGCTTTTGCAGAGTAAATTGTATCTTTAATAACTCGTGCTTGTACCAGTCAGAATGTGGAAGGGCATGTACAAATACTAAACTCAGCTTCTACTCCTTCTCTTGGAGAATTCTGCTAACGTCTCAAGAGAGCCACGGCAGGTCAGTCCCATGGGCAGGAGAGACTCACCTGTGAACAAACTGCCTCCATCTATTTATGGGGGCTTGGCACACAACAGAATTGCTGGTCATTTGGAACTACAGCCTTTTTCTTATATTTCTGTTCCATTACTGGAAGGAAACTTAAATAAACATCTTCCAAATCTTTTGAAAATTGTTTTCTGCTTGCTAAACACTATGTTGTAAAGCTTCAATTACTAGCTCAAATCCAAACCTCAAAAAATAGATAGGTATTAGAGAAGGAATGGAAAAACCCTGACTCATTTGGAATAACACAGATAAAAGAGATTTCAGAGTGTGGAGTCTTGAACAAAGAAGAAAAGACTTCCAGATCATTGCTTTCTTTTCTTCAACTTTTGAATTTGAAAGCATGAGGGTGCAAATGCTCACTCAAGCCCTTCTCTAAATGAATTTCTTTAGTGGATTCTGGTATGGGAAAATCCGTCACAGCCACAGGATGATCTGGGACCAATTTTCAGACTGTAATTCTCACTTGGCCCTACTCTGTCACCTATTTTAGAGCATTCTTCTTGTAAAATAATTTAATGCTCTTCAGAGTCCCTCTCCCACCTAAATAGGGACATAGAATAAGAATTCTTTTTCCAGTGGAGCATGGTATCTAAGTTAGTAGCAAGAGCTTAGTTAGCTGATTCACCCCAAATCTTTATGCCTAAAATAATAATTTTTAAAAGCCACATTGCATTCGATAAAGAACTCTATGGTTGCATGAATGACACAATTATTGATTTGTGTTCATAAGCCACTGGAGTATTAGTGCACTGGGTAATCTTTTAATAGATGGCAGGTAACACTGTTATCTTCTTGTTGGCCCAATAAGTAAGAAACAATTTCCCTTCACTTCTTTTGTGAGATGTCTGTATCTGATGTTCACATATAATACCAAACCATCATTTTTTTTCAGAGTGTCAATCCATATCTACAAGGACAGAGACTGGACAATGTTGTCGCAAAGAAGTCTGTCCCTCACTTTTCAGATGAGGACAAGGACCCAGAGTAAAGAGAAGATGCTGGGTGGAAACTCATACCTCTTGCCACTCGTGTGCATGTGTCACTAAAGCCCCCACGGATGGCAGCATGTTCCTCACGTAGATCACTATGAATGAAAATCAGCCTACTTGCGTTGTTCTTCACACTCATGGCTCTGCTTTCTGCTAAATTAGAATAAGAACTCTTTTTGTTTTTGTGTTTGTTTTTTGATGTGGGTCTGCAATGAACATTAACATTAAAATGTATATGTCAAGTATAATAAAAAACAAGACTAGGAAATGCTCAGATTTCTTGCAGTTGAATAGAGTTTAGGGCTGTGCTGTTTTGGCCAGGTCCACAAAAAAAGCTGGCATATGATTCTGATTATGCAGTGCATCTAGCCCTCAGGCTTGTTACACACCAGTGAAGAAGTCTGTGCTCATGGGGAGGACCTGACACATCTCTCTTGGCTGTATCTTAGTAAATGTTTATACAAGACTTGGCATGTGAATATGGCTTTTTTTTTTTTGAACGTTATAGGAAACAATTTCCTTATTTACTAGAACAACCTCACATACATGTTTTTATCTGATCTTAATGACACAGCTATGAAGTAAATGGAGCAGGTATTATCCCAACTTTACAGATAGTAGAACTGATCGACACTCCAGTGGGTATAATCAGCAAAACTCAGGTGGGAAGACTGTACAGGGCAAGTAACCTACCTTCATCAATGAATAAATGACGGGAAAGGGGGATATTACAGACTCTAAAGGACTGAAGAGACGTAAGACACATGAATGAAATAAATGTGTGAGGGTCATATTTGTATCCTGACTTAAATCAATTTTTTAAAAAAATTGACCAGTTAATTGGAGAGGTTTGAGCAGTGCCTGGATATATGGTGTTTAGTTATTATGTGGTATTATGAGATTTTTAGGATCCCTTATCACTTAGGGATAAATATTGAATGATTTAATAGATTAAAATAATATGATGCTTTAGATGGTCTTTGAAATAATCCAGTAGTAATATTGGGGGCAGGTGAACAGATGAGTCCAGACTGGCCATGAATTGAGAGCTGTGGAAGCTGGGTCATGTGTACTTGGGCATTTGTTTTACTTCTATCTTGATATTTGTGTATGTTTTGAAATGTTCTACACTAGAACCACGTTTTAAAAGGTAACAGTGGATTACAGTAAACACTGGACAGAAAATAGCAGTGGAGGGCAAGGTGGAAAGCTTTATGGCTAAGGCTGTGGAAAATGTGAGGAATCAAAAAGGAAAGATTAATGAAGATACCTTTCCTGGGGCATCATGGAAGAAGTAGCAGGGAGGTCTATGCAAGAGAAAATCTGGTTGGGGTAGGCAGTTGAACTTCCAACAGGAGGGGCAACAGGAGCAGAGTGGGAGGAAAAGGGATTTTTGTGAAAAAAGGAAGGAAAAATGGAGGCAGTGTGGACAGGGGCAGGGGCTCTATCCAAGAGCCATGTCATCTGGGCAGTCTGAGTCACATTATAGCACAGACACACTGACTTTCCTGGGGGCTGGGAATGGTCATTCATTACTTCCTGTCTCAGTTAATCAGTCTTTCCATGATGCTGCAGTCAAGGATCTTTGAAATCAGGAAGGTGGTTGAAGTCACCCCAGGGACATTTGGAGAACAAAAGAAGCACGCATACAACACATTAGCCAAAATGTAAGGCATACAGTGTTAGTGCCGTCGGACATTAATCCTGACTGAACTCCCACTGTGTGTCCAGCCCACCAGAGGACCCAGGAGGGAAGAGTTGGACTGTGTGAGAATAGCCACAGCCCCAGAGGAGTTTACAGTAGGGTCATTCTAGAAAAGATTTCCCTCTCTTCATGCTGCTGGGAGACAGAAAACCAACAGGTCGTTTAGTGTTTTAGCAGCACGCATTTGAAGCTACTCTCTGTTCCTACTGCCTACCAAGTAAGTCACCAGACTGAGTTTTCTAAGGATGGCTGTTCAAAATGTGTTGTCTAAACAAATCAATGCATTTCAGGATCTACCTGAGATTCCTGAACAGATCAATGCTCACCTAGAAGAGTTTCTACCAGGAAGTTGGGGTTGGGCAGCTCCCTGGAGGTGATAGGACCCTAGAAAACCAGAGGCATCTATTTGATCCACATACAATGACTGCCATGCAATGAGAAGGAATTATGAGCACCCACTCTGCATTTCCCAAACTCCTGGAACAGAATTCAGTCCCTTCTCGGTTTACCTGGCTAGGGACAAAGTACAGCACAATGAAAGCTTTCAGAGATAAAAGGTTTCACTAAGACATGCCATAGTTGTTAGCTGTGGCTGCCGGCATATGGCCTGGGAACAGAAGTCTCCAGGTCCTCTGAATCTGCTGCAGAATCACTATGTGCCAGTACTAAGGTGCCAGTGCCTTGGCCCAGAAAAATGCATACATTTATTTAAAATAGCAAATGCCAGTTAGATGATTAGTTATAGAAACTCGGACCTCCTGGAAAGACTGTAGGAGCAGGGGTTGGGTAGAAGCAGGGCACAGTTAGTCATTATGCCTACTGCTAGGCAGGCAGGCATGCAGAGGGAAAGTGAGAAAACAGTAGGGGTGTAGGTCACGAAGCCTTGCTTCTGGGGTTTCTCTATGAAATGAATTATAGAAAATATTGATCCAGGTATGCATCTCTGTGTGTTGGTGGGGAACTAGAAAAAGATAATGGACAAACCACTGTGGAATTTATAGATACAGCCAATGTGGTGCGCTCAGACAATCCCATGCCCACATTTTGGGGATGGGGTTACAGATCGGTTAGAATGGCAAATAAATATGTTGAGGACTGAAGGCGCTGACCTAGTGGGATTGGGTAGGGGACTTCACTAACTCCCCTTTAGAGCCTAGTTAACTCCATACATGTGAAAGCTCCCAGTTCTGGACTCTGGTAATCTCATTACTGGCTCAGAATTTTTCAAGTAACAAAACAAAATAGATCCTATCCATTCTCTGACACCCAAGAACAGCTTATTTTTTAGCCAAACCTCACCTGGAGTCCTTTCTAGTTCGGAGGTCACGGTCAGTGAATATGCTGTTTAAGGGGAAAAAGAACATCCATGAGAGCATCTGAACTGCAAAAGCACCTAGTGGGCTGTGGGGTCCCCGTGACTGTGGAATCAACACGAGCCCTCCATGCACTCAAAATGAAATACAGCAAGATCTCTTTTTATGTTTCCAACAACTTTTCAAGCACATACCTGACTTAGCAGCAGATAGCCTAGAATCTCCCTCTTCAGGGCCCCTTCAAACATTTCTCTAAGAATCCCAAGATTGTTCATCAGTCTGAAGTGGGATGTGAAATTAGAAAACCCTTAATTTACAATCACAGTTGTTTCTAGAGCCAAATCCAGCTTTAGGACTAGAAGGAGCTGCTCCAGTTATGTGCCACCCACCACTGTCTACTCCTGTCCTCCCTCCAAGGACCATTGATTGCTTTGAAAAGTCATGCAAAAGCAAACAAGGTACACACTTATACACTTTTCACAGGGCGACAGGATCTTACCATGCTACCCTTATGTAATCAGAAGGAGCCAGGGACTCTCCTCCAAATGTTTTACTCATTTAGCCTCTGCTTCCCGAGGTTACACACTCACCCTCCACACACAGAGGAGGCTGTCACTCAACACAGCTTTATACTGAGCTCTCAGGTTAATTTCTTTTTTTTTTAATTTTTAATTTTTATAAGTACATGTTTGCAGTACATAACGATTACATTCATTGTGGGAAATTGGCAAAAGTACATAACACATCTCAATTCTATTTTTCCCCTTCCCCTCCACCCACATTTAAAATACTTTTTTTTTTCTTCTTTTTGGTCAGCATCAGATTCATTTACTTGTAAGTCCTTCTCAAGTTAAAAAACACATAAGGCACTCCTGGGAAGATGGCAGAGCAGTAAGTAGGAACAAATGAACCTCTCTTAAATTTGGAATCCAGACACTGGAAAATAACAACTTGAGAAAGAAAAGAACAAGGGAGGTGGTCCCTGGAACCCAGGAAGTATTTGAAAGGAAAATTGGAGCCTACAAAGAAATTGAAGAGACAGACTACAGTGCAGAAAAAGGAAGGGGCAATCTGTACTTTCTCCCTGGCTCCCAGCTCATGGCAGAGAGAGAGGAGGATTGAATCTAGAGACACAGTCTCTGGAATCTAGAGACTCCAGAGGCCTCCAGAGAGAAAGGCACCAGTGTACTGGAGCAGTGGATACTGTGGGCTACAACATCTGGTGAGTGACTCCAGTCCAAGCAACTGGAGTCCATAGTCCCCGGAGAGAGGGCTTGGTTGGACACCCTTTTAGGGAGAGGCCAGTTGAACCCAGGACTCAGAGCAACCATGGGTTGACTTCAACTCAGGGCTCCCAGTGTTAAACTTCCTCAGTGACTGGGTGAGGGACAACCACAGGAGACATCTAGGGTAGGAGAGCCATGGTTAGGCTGGCAAGAGATGAGTATTACAAGCTAAGAGACTCAGGCCCCAAGCCATGACCAGAGGCCAGGGTCAACCTGAACTTCCATGGATTTGAAAGTACCAGAACTGGCACCCACCTATTGGAGGCTGGCTGGTGATCATCTGGCAGGATCTGGGCTCTGGCTGCCTCCTTTGTCTGCCAGCGAGAGCAGAGTCACTCCCTGAATTGGATAACACCACAAAACTAGAGACCCTAGACAATAACCACGGTCTTGAAATCACAGAAAAATTTCTTTTTTTTTCTTCTTCTTCTTCTCTTTGCTCTTATTTTCTGTTCATTTGGTCTTTTATTGCTTTATTGTTTTTGTTTTTTTCTAATTATGAATATTATTTCAGTTTTTGGTTTTGTTTTGTCCCTGTTTATGTTTTTCCTTCTTTCTTTCTCTCTTGTCTTCTTCACCAGTTTCCCGAGGCTCGGGTAATCTTCTTTTGTCCTTCAGCTTTGCTTCTAATCTCTTTGTTTTTTATTTCTCTATGTTTTTCCTCTTTGCTCTTTTAAATTTTCTCCCCCTAGGTTAAAATCACTCTACAGAGTAGATATTTACTGTATATAATTTTCTGATTTGTCTTACTTTTTTTGTGTAACTACAAATCTTTTACCTGTGGTTAAAGGAGGGAAATTATCAGTTATCACAACATTTTCCAGTCTGTGTTTGATGCTATTGTTTTACAGACTGCGCTACTTTAGCCAAGATGACATAGATGTTGTGATCAGTTGTCCTTCTCTCCCCCAATGATATACCTCAATTGGGGGTCATAAACAATAGTAGAGGCCAGTACCAAAGAAAAGCTAGGCCAAACAGGCTGCAACCTTCATCCCTAATAAATTGAAGAAAGAGTATCCCGGGACACACTTAAAAGCCAAAAGTCATCTATGCCTAGAAGACATCTCTGAAAAGTAGTCATTTCCTAAAGAGGCCTCAATACCAGTAGTAAAGCTATCTACCATAAAAATTTATAAGCCTCAATGCAGAAAACAAAGGAACAAAAAAGGAAGGAAGGAAAGAAAGAAAGAAAGAGAGAAAGAAAGAAAGAAAGAAAGAAAGAAAAAGAAAGAAAGAAAGAAAAAAGGAAAGGAAAGGAAAGGAGAGGAAAGGAAAGGCAAAGCAAATGAGAAAGCATCGAAGCAAGATGCAACCCATAATCCTCTAATCACCCAAGACAAATTCGGCAGCGAATTGTGGTAGGATAAATAAAAACACACCCAGCTGAATTTTCTGAGATGGTAGCAGCAGAAGTAACACAACAGATGAATAAGTCTCTTGACAAAATCAAAGTGGAAATAATTACACAGATAATTAAAGAGGTGATGATCATAATGAAGGAAATGGTTAGTGAATCTAGAGCATTGTGATGGTGTATTGATTGTGTCAGTTTGTAAGAGACGTTTAAATTGGATCAGCAATTCCACACCCTTGGTGTAGAAGATCCACCCTAGAATGGGTCGTAGTCTGTATGGTACAAAAGGGAAATAAGAAGGACAGATCTGCCTCAGTTTCTTTGGAGAGCTCCACCTTCACCTTGGATGTCTCCTGGCTTCCAACACAGACTCTTCAGCTTCCACTGCAGACCTATCAGGCTCCAGTGGAAGAAGCCTGCAGTGAGCTCCCAGCCTTTGGCTGGACCTTTCAGATCTCCAGTGTGCAGATGGACTATCTGCACTCTTCCATGTCTGACTTTGTAGGAAACTTTTGTAAACCAACCTGTAAATTCTTATATATTCATATATCTTGTATTATATCTGTTTCTCTAGGAAATACTGATTGACACAAGTAGATACAGATCTTAAAAAAAAAAAAAAAGAAAAAAAAGAGGAACTTAGGAAAGATATGCAAGCCATAACTGCCCAACGCAGAAAAGAACTGGATTCCATAAAACAGATTCAAATACAAATCCAAGAGTTTAAAAATTCTACTAAAAATATACATGGCACTCAACCAATGTGAAGACAGAATATCAAATTTAGAAACAGGGTTGTAGCTGGTGATCATCAAATTAAAGACTTCTTAAAAATAGCAAGGAACCATGAAAAATCAGTCCAACAGGTACTAGACATTATAAAGAAGACTAGTATAAGATTAACTGGAATCAAGTTTCAGCACGGCGGCGAGCGCGGCAGAGCCGGCGGCGGCGGTGAGCAGAGAAAATAACCTTATGCACATGCCCACCAC
>PVJO010009627.1:0-68607 GCA_004026905.1 Hystrix cristata | reverse complement strand
CTGGACAAGCACTCTAACCACTAGGCCAAATCCCTGAGACAGGGTCTTGCTATGTAGTTCAGGCTGGCCTCAAATTCATGGCCATCCTCCTGCCTCGGCTCAGTGCTGGGATGACGGGTGTGCCATCATGCTTGACTTTCTCCAAGTCCCAGTGTCCACATATCCCAGCCAGCCAATTTAGCTTCTGTTACTTTTTTTCTCTCTTTGCTGTATTTTCTTCATTGGCCATTTTTCTTTTAATTATCCATTTGTTGTCAAATGAATTCAGAGCCAAGAGCCTCACTCTGTACTGGACATGGACTGTGATGGCTTTCAAGACTCTGCCCTCACTGGGGTGGCAGACAGGAATTCTGAGTGCTCCCTCCCTGGGGTCCCAAGGGAAGTTCCAGGCACACAAGCCTTGACTCCACTAATACCCCAGCCTGTCGGTCTGTTATCTGGTAGCTCCTTTTAAAAGTGGCTCCTGAGTTCAATCCCCAACACCCTAAATTAAAAAAAAAAAAAGTGGCTTGCTAATTAAATGTTACCAGGTTCTAGGTGCTCGCTCCTCCCTCTGGAGTTAGATTCGAGTTTCTTCTCATCTTGAAGAGAGAGTTGGATGAAATGAGCAAAAAGCAGTGAAAAAGTAGATCTGAAAAAGCAAAAGTGACGAGAGAGAAACTGGCTTTGCAGAGCAAGCTCAGGCCAAGCAAAAGGAGAAAAAGCAATAAAAGCACACCTTGGAGAAAGCAGGGCGGGCTACTGTGGAGAAGCCCACAGCAGCAAATTTAGTGTCTGGGTCCTTTATACTGTAAAATCTTGAGGGAACCCATGAGAACATCTACTTCGGGCCCTGAGAGGCGTGCTGGGACCCCACAGTCAGGCTGGCCTGTGGTCCAGGCGTTCTATTGAAAACCTGCCAAGTTCTCACAAGAAGTCCAGGTATAGGGCCTTGTGAACTGTTCTGTGCGTGTGTTGTGGGATCTTTGTAATTAACAGCTCATGCCTACTTCCCAAGCCAGCTTTGCCGAGCTCTAATCTTCAATCTCAGGGCCACTGTTACTGCTCTGATCCACTTTGGGGCTCATCTGCGGGCGTCCAGTTCTTCCCAGAAAACCTCATGTGAGGAACAAACTTTTGTGTCACTCATCAGTTTGACAAGCCACAGCTCAGTGGGGATTTGCTGTGGTTTCCTGAATGTCCCTCAGAAGCTCATGTGTTCAAGGCTCGGTCCCAGCTGAGGGTGCTGTGGGAGGTGGTGGGACCTTCAGGAGGCAGGAGGTCAGGGTGGAGATACCCCCCACAACACGCACACCCTGGGAAGGGACAAGGGATTCTGCCCTTCCTGCAGGTCCAAGGGGATGGGGCTAAGCAGCTATATACAAAAGCCCCTGAAGTCATAAGCCTATATGTCTCATTTTATCTCAGGTACTTTGTCACAGCCACAGAAAACTAACACAGGATCTGTTTAGTGTTCATCGTAATGGCAGAGATTAACACAGCCACATGTTTGTACAGAGTGAAAATGTTGATGGTTAGTGAGTTCTTGCTTTAGTAGGAATGGAAGTGAAAACTAAAGCATGAATTTACAGAAACAAAAGCTTTAGTTGCAAAGTTAGAGGGAAAATAGGGAAGCACTGCAGCTTAGGTAGCACGAGAGAGTGCACTCTGATAAAGGGACTCAGACTGGTCCATCCAGCTTTTGAGAATGAGCTGCTGGGGCTGGGGATTTAGCTCGGTCGATAGAGTGCTTGCCTAGCAAGTGCAAGGCCCTCAGTTCAATCCCCAGTTGCTGGGCTGGGGTCCAGTTGAACATTACCTCAGTGTAGGGTTTTTTTTTGTGCTGGGGATGGAGCTCAGGACTCAAGGCCTTGTGCTCGCTAGGCTAACCACTGAGCTAAATCCCCAGCCATCAGTCTTGGTGACCTAGCTCTGGAGTTCTTGTGGCTGAGTGTCCTCTGCAGTAAAGGTTTATCTCTGTGGTGGCTGCAGCAGGTGGCTCAGTCTTTCCTGGATTCCTTGCAGGTGCACAGCGACTTCTGGGCATTGTCCCTGGAAATCCCCCATCCTGGGGCCTGAATGTTTAAGGGAGTGAGATTATGTAAATTCAGGGCCACCCGACCTTGTTTTGTCAACTTTCGGACAGACACTGCCTAAATTGTTAATACGGAGGTGGGAAGGGATTTCATCCAAAGTTTTAAGGTAACAAAGGACATAAAATGGTGAAGCTTCCATTTGCTTTTAGTTACCTATCGGGCAGCTGTAGGCCCAAGTGAAGAGTCTTGGCTCATAGCAAAAATGGCCTTTAAATTCTTTACTGTTCCAGAAGAAAACACAAATCATGCTTTAATGAGTAGCGGGCTAGGGCCCAGGATTTTGCCTGTTCCTATCCCTATCACGGTCACTGTGTTAAGACTATGTCAAAAAGAGATTTTGTTTAGTCACTACTGAGACTAGGAGAGAGCTGAGCTTTATTTGGCTTTGTGCAAAGGACACTGGACTTCGTGTATGTGTTACTAGGATCGAATACATGGCTTTTGCATTGAGCTACATCTCCAGCCATTAAAATTTTTTTATTTATTTACTTATTTATATTTACTTAGAGACAGGGTCTTGGTAGAGTAGGCTCAAACCTGGGATCCTCCTGCCTCAGCCACCCAGAGTGCTGGGATTACAGATGTGACCATCACACCTGGCTTGACACTGGGCATTTTAGAGGAAGATCATGAGGATGTAATGAGAGGGACCAGTGAGGACTCCAATAAATTCGAAGTAGTGAAAAATTGCTAGTTATCAGGCTCTGCCTTCCCCCAGACACTGGGAGGTGGAGGCCCCATTCTTCTGAAGGTCCACTAGAAAGGAATGGTTCTGGTGTTCTAGTTAAAGGCACTTAGGAGTTATGTTTTATGTTAATCAAAGGGATAGAGAAAGGATTTTTTGTTTTTTTGAGACAGGCTCTCTCTAGGCAGTTCAGGCTAGCCTTAAACTCACAATGTAGTCCAGGCTCACCTCAAATTCACAGTGATCCTCCTGCCTCAGCCTCCCAAGTGTGGGGGTTACAGGCATGCACCATGATGCCTGCCTGAGAAAGGATTGTTAATTAGGTCCCTCTTAGTAAACGCTCCAATGAAGGGGTATCGGGGCCTGTCTTCAGAGCTGGCTGGGTCCACAGGAAGCCACGGTGGCAGCACTGCCCTTTCTCACACGGGCGCAATGTCACTGGGCTACAATGTCATGGGGAGTAGGTGAGGTGTGTGCAGGGAGAAGCCAGGCTGCCCCTGGTCACACAGTGCAGATGGTCAGACGGAGGTGTCAGCGCTTAGTAACCACGTACAGAAGAACATGGGCAACCAGGCTGCACAACGCAGGTTTCTGCCTCCATGTGAAGTGTCAGGTGACAGACTGTCGGACCAGTGTGAGTGGGCGCAGGTCTTGCTGCACAGGTGTTGTGGGTACAGCGATGCTGGACCTGCGGGCTCGCAGCCAAGCATGGCTCTCTGCTTGCTCACATGAACCTATCGTGGTCATCTGGAATGTGAGTCGTGCGTCAGAATGGAATCCCTGTCACAGCCGTGCAGAGCAGGGGCTTCCTGTCACGCTAAGGTTGTGCAATTTTAAAATGACGTAAATAAATACCTGGAAGTTTTATGTTATGCACAAGGCTTGAGATGTGCAGTCTTTTAATCTTTAAAAGACTGTGGGAATCGCAGAGTTCCAGACTCTTGTAGGGAGTTACACACGGAGCCCTTACCAGCACTCTAACTTGAACTTTCGTGAAGGACCGGCTAACTCGTGCAGTTCTAATTCAGTTATCTTTAACATCTTCGATTCCAATAATAAACACTTTCTTTTTTTTTGGTGCTGGGGATCGAACTCAGGGTCTTGTGCTTGGTAGGCAAGCACTCCAACCACTGAGCTAAGTCTCCAGTCCCAATAAACGCTTTCTTGCCTGGTGGCTGGGGTGGTTAAAGGCCTGGTCGTGGCTGCACGCGCGCTATAGCTCTAAACCAACTTCCGCCCGGAAGTGCGCAGACCCGGAAGTACTCTCGCGCCTCCCGGAAACGTTCGGTAGCGGTCACGCCCGGTGAAGCGCGATTTGTGAAAGCGCCCGCCGGTGACGAAGCTGTCTGGGGCCGCTTTCATTTTGCGGTGCGGGGTCCGCGGGGCCACTGCTCTGCGCGGCGCCCCGCCGAGTCCCGTCTCGCACGCCCTCTCGCAAATCCAACGCCGCCTCATTGCGTCGTGCTCCCTTAGCGTGCCCTCTGCCGGCCGGCGGACCACCTCTTCGGCCCCGCCGCCGCGGAGCCTGACGGGAAGCCGGCGGGCGGCGGTGTTGGCGCATGCGCACGAGGGCAGGCGGAGTTGAGTCCACGGGCGCGCCCCAGTGGCCGCGCCCAGGCTGGGATTTGGCTTCTGAGCGCGGCGGGCTCCGGGACCGGTAGGACCGGGAAGCCGCGGAGCCCCTGAGCCCGGCCGGCGCCAGAGCGCCACCGGCCCTTCACGGAGGCTTTTGTGTTTTGAGCCGGCTGGCTACGTAGTCAGCTGGGCGTGAACTGGCGGTGTAGCCCGGCCTGGCAGGGAACTCGCGATCCTCCTGCTTCAGCGCTCCACCCTCAGGCCTCAGGCAGACACCCCGCGAAGCCACACTGTGTCTCGGACTTTGACATTTTGCCTAAATAAGCTTCTTTATGTGTCCTGCCGACGCGTCCTGAAATTCCTTTTCTGTGATGGAAATCGGGGAACCGGAACCCTGGCTCAGGGGTGAGTCAGCCCCCTATTTCCGCCTTGGGGACCTCCTGGGACCCCCTCTGGGGACAGGATTACAGGCCTGCGCCACCGCCACCGCCACCGTGCCGCGCTGCCCTGGACTGCACAGGTTCTTGGCGTTTCTGGTCGTAGGGACCGTCCTGCCAGCCCGTTGCTCTGGCCTGAGAGATGTGGGCGGAGGACAAAAGCACTGAGCGCCGCCGCAGGGTGAGTGCCCACACCTGGAGCTGGAATTTCTGAGCGTTACATCGAAACCAGTTTGTAGGGAAAGCTGCGACAGCGTCGCCAAGGTAGTTCAGGGCCAGGTGCCTTCTACTGGACAGCTGTCCTGTGGGGATGTAGAGCTTTCTGTGCATAGAATCCAGGAGGCAGGTGGGTCACACCTCTTGTGATCCATTCTTTTTTTTGTTTTTGTTTTGACAGGGTCTTGCTGCGTAGCCCAGGCTGGCCTCCAATTGGAAGAGCTGTTCCTGCCCCAGCCTCCTGAGTGCTGGGATTACAGGCAGGCGCTGGCTTGTGAGCCAAAGAAAAAAGAAGATATCATGGGGCATTCCTCCTTACACATTCGGGCTCTTGGCACTGAAGCCCAAGTGTCACTCTTTTCCTGGTCTTCCTGTGGAAATGGAGTCGTGACTTCTCCGTGAGAGCTGGAAACTAGTATAGCCGCTGCCCAGATCGCTTCCTGGGGAGGCAGAGACCTTGTGCAGAGAATTAGTCTGTCCGAGTTGCTCGGGAGGACACACCTGGGTCCTGTCTGGAGGTCTGACTCCACCCTGGCGTGGGCCCTGGAACATTTGCAATAAAGAACAAATGTGTCAGTTACAGAGAAACTCCTTAAATATTGTGTGTAGATTAGTTAGGATTGTATTTTCGGGGAGATATCTCTTTAGTTCCCTCTCATGTGTTGAATGCCAGGGACACCAGTGACCTTCTTATGGCAGAAGTTGTGGATGCTTCATGCCTGCCTTCCCAAGCATTCTTTCAGTTGACACTCATGCTTTGTTGCTCCCGGAGTCTCCCTGGATAGCTCAGGCTGGCCTTGAACTTTCAGTCCTCCTGCCTCAGCTTCCCAGGTGCTGGGACTGCAGGTGCACACTGCCACGCTTGACCAGAGAGTCGTCTTGCGCAGCTTCTGTCTTTCTTTGTCCATGGTGGTTTTGTTGTCTTCGTGGCATGTTCTTCTGTCCCACCCTCCGCGTGTCCCTTTGTTGTCTCCGGTTGTCCACACCCTCCTGTCCTGCTCTCCTGCCACCTGCTCTCCTCTCCCCGCTGTCACACCTTTGCTGTCTCTCGTCCCCTGCACATCTGCCCCGATGGGTCTCTCTGCTGACATGTCGGTGCCGCTCATCCAGAGGCCCTCAGAGTCCACAGAGCCAGGACAGTTGCTCCTGACAGCCAGCCTGTCACCTGAGCAGTCCAGCTTCCTCACCCTGCCCCCACTCTGTCCTGGCCTGCTTGGCCGTTACCTGCTGCTGCGTATCTAGCCAGTGACCAAGACTTGTAATACATCCAAGGGGACTAAACCCTCTTGTTAATAGAGATATTGTCAAACTGGATTTCAAAAAAATCTAGCTACGAATTATGTATGAAACAGGCAGTGGTAGAATATGAAAGGAATAATGGTGTCCAGTCTAATAATAAACAAAAGAGAGCATTAAACCATGAGATAGCATGATGGTTCCAATGGACCCAATTTTAGTTTTACTTATTTATTTTTTGGTGAGTGGTGCTGGGGGCTAACCCAGGGCCTTTACACCAAACTACACCCCCATTTATATAAAATTTTGAGATGGGGTCTTGCCAAGTTGCCCAGCCTGGGCTTGAACTTGTGAACTTTCTGCCTCAGCCTCCCAGAGTGCTGGGATTACAGGTGTGGGGCACCGCACACTATAATAAGGCATGTGGATGTGTCTCCTTTTCATAAAAATGTCAAGTTATAAACTATGGTAAATGAGTCTCATTTGTAGACTTCTGTGTAGCTGATGACCTCATGGAGACAGCCAAGAATACCAAGAATAGAGTTGGCAGGATGTTGGTTTTGTTGGCAACAACACACGACTAAGGAGAGAAATATTCTGTTAGGAATTACATATCATCTGGACATGCATCCTCTTCTGTCACGAGAAATACCTGGTGAGTGTGACTTAGGCAGCATGCACTTGAATTCTGTTTGCGGTAAGTCCCAGTTATGGGTTGTGTCCTGTGAGGAAGCCTGTGGGGTTCAGTGCACAGGGCAGCCTCTCCCGTGGACAAGGCACAGGAATCCTCGTGGCAGAGAGTAGCTTTTCGAACCTGAGGGATACAGTTCAGCCTTCGGTCAGGATGAAGACTCGTTTTCACACCAGGATTCTTGAACTCCAAGGCAGTGTTTGGAGCATGGTGAACGTGGGAGAGCAGCCCCCCTCACTCTTGGGAGAGCATGCTTGTGGGAGAAGCCTGCATGCCTTGTTCATCAGAGAGCTCACGCCGGGAGAAGCGCTGTAAGTTTAATGACGGTGGCAGGTCTGCTGGGGAGAAGCCAACTTCACAAACACTGTGGGATTACTGGAGCGAAGAAACACTGCGGGGGTAGTGAGAGTGAGAAAGGTTTCAGCAGGGGACCTTCTCCACTTTAAGGAGTGCGGGAAAATCTTCTAGAAGCCGAACTTCATTCATCATCAGAGCACTCCCACAGGGGAGAAACCTTGGAATGCTCCGAGAGTGAGAAAACTTTCTACCACAAGTCATCCCTCAGTGTGCGCTGGAGAACCCACACCAGCGAGAGGTGCTGTGAGGGTGAGGAGTGTGGGAAGTCCGTCTTCCTGAGGTCGGCGTCACAGCGCCTCCGAGAACCCATGCCGGGGAGCCCTCCGCCCCCACCAGACCCGCAGCAGACCTCAGACACCCCTGCCTGGTGCCTGTAGGCCGAGAAACCTCTCCCTTGGAGCTGGCTGACCCGGCGTGGGCACAGGACACCCGATACGTTGGAGAAGCCTCTGCCTGGATGTGACACTTCACTGAGCAGCAAATGATTGATATCTTTTTAGAAAATGGATATTGAAAAATTTTATTAATATTTTAAAGATTTTATAGTGGCAACAAAAATTTAAATTATCCTTTATATCAAAGAGTATGTATAAATGGTGCTATGTCAGGGATTGGTGAATTTAAATTTTGTTTTCGAATAGAATCCCTGTTTCAGAAGTAATATTTTTACAAAAGATATTGTTATAGATGTGTTAGGAAATGGAAATCCTTTTGAGAAAGAGTAATTAATTTAATAACTAATATAAAAATATGGAGACCTTTTCCAAGTATGCTATAAAATATATTTGCACTTTAGAAAATCATCCTTAGCATGCTAGTATGCTTTGTAAGATGAGTTCTGTGTGTTAGATCTGCCTGTTGTAATGCACTGTTGTAGGAAATATGTTTGTAAGAATATTTTATAAGTTCACGATCTTTAATATGTATATGAAAAGGATAAATGTCCCATACTTAGTATCTGTAATGTTTTGGTATTACTTGAATGTTTGTTACGGTTTAGATCTAGAATGTTCCCCCAGAGGCTTCATGTGTTCAGAGGTGGCACTTTCGAAGGGCGACTGACTCATGGGGACACTGTACTGGGAGGGGGGCCACTAGGTGGCCTGGAAGGGTGTGTCTCCCTCTCCAGCTCCTCCCCTCTCTCTCTGCTTGCTGGCTACCATGGTGTGGGCAGCTTTCCTCTACCAGGTCCTCCCACCATGCTGCTCCTGCCTTGGAGCTGGCGCGCCATGCAAGGGATGAGACTTCTGAAACCAAGAGCCAAAATAAACCCCTCCTCCTTGATGTTGTGAGTGTTGGTTATTTTGTCCCAGCCATAAGAAAACGTTTTTATTGAGATACTTGTAAGCTGCAGTTGTAAGAAATAATAGATTTGGTACACCCTTTTCTTGGTTCTCTCCATTGGTGTTATTTTGCAAAACTACAGTACAGTACCAGGCAGATAAGGACCCGGATACAACCCACCAGTTGTGCTTAGATTTTCCCTAGTTTACTTATATGCATTTCTGCAGTTGTGTTGGTTAGAGTTCACTAGAGGAAAAGACTTAATGTAGACAAGGTTTACTGTGTAGGTTTACAGTGCTCATCTGCAGAGTCAGGCGGGTGAATGCAGAACAGTAAGCATGCGCTGCAGAAGCAGAGCACCCAGGTGCAGGTGGAGGGCCTGGAGCTCCCTGTGGAGCGCGACTCCAGGCCTTGTTGGAAAGCTGAGGTCTGCTCTGAGAGGCTGAGGAGCCTGTGCTGGAAGCTTGAGGGACCTGGAGGTGTCCACAGGGGTGGTGAAGGCCAGAGCTCCTCAGGAGAGGCAAGCAGGCAGACTCCTTCCCCATCTTGTTGCATCTGGCTGTACGCCTGTTGGTTGGTGCCACCCTCGTCTGGGGTGGGTCTTCCCTCTTCAGTTTCTGGGTTATGCACAAGTTCCTCATCTAGACACATCCTGCACCATGCTCCACTAATCCACTAGGCGTGTCCTAATCCATTCAACTTGATACCAGAGCCGACCATCACAGTGGTTCGTGTACACTTTTTCTAAGCAATTTTATCACCTATGTAGTTTATGTGTTGCTCTCTTATAACCACACTCACCTCCATCTCTTTTAAACCTTCCTAATGTCTGGCACCTACAATCTGTTCACCATTTCTAAAATTTTGTCATTTGAAAAATGTTACATGAGCGAGGCATGGTGGTGCATGCCTGTAATTCCAGCACTCGGGAGGCTGAAGGAGGAAGATCACTGAGTTCAAGGCCAGCCTGAACTACAGAGTGAGACCCTGTCTCCAAAAACAGAAAGAAACAAACATACAAAAAAATCTGCATAAGCCAGGCACGGCAGCACATGCCTGTGATCCTGAGGCAGGAGTATTGCAAGTTCAAGGCCAGCCTGGGCAATTTAGTGAGACCCTGTCTCAAGATAGAAGAGGACTGGGGATATAGCTCTGTGTAAAGGCTTTGGGGGTCAATCCTCAGTACCCACCCCCAACATTTCATTTATTGCTCACTTTGCTGTTGCTGTGACCAAATACCTGAGAGACACAGTGTAAAGAGAAAAGGTTTACATGGTTTCGTGGCTTCAGTCTGAGCCGGCTGGTTCCACGGCAGGGACGTCGCGGCTGGAGAGTGGCAGAGGACGCTGCTCACTTCTCGGTGGCCGGGAGCGGGGACCGGGGCTAACCTCGGCCCCTCTCAGGCCGGCTGAGTCGTGAACGAAGGCCTACAAGATGTAGGACAGGCTTGGAGTTTCATTTATCTACATGTTTGAATAAGTGAAAGAATAAAAAGTAAAATAAGAAAAGGCAACAGGCACGTGGGGCAGAGAGGAGAGGAAAACAGGGACAAACTTTCAGGAGTCCTGGCGCAGCCACAGAGAAGGCTACAGGCGGGAAGAGCTGTCTGCAGACTGCAGAGCGCCCCGCCGGCAGGCTCGGGATCCCGGTGTCGGCAGACACGGTGGAGGCGGTGGAGGCGCCCGAGCGTGCACGGCGAGTAGCGAGCGAGTCGTGGGAACACCGAGCGCCGAGCGCCCGGGCCGGAGCAGGTGCTGGGAAGGGCGCTGGCCACAGGCCGGCTCTGCTCGCGCCGCTCTGCCCATCTCTGCCCGGACTGGCGGGGAGTTCATTCCCGCTCGGGCTTTCCTTGCGTTTGATATGATCAGATGGTTTTCTCCATCAGTCTGTGTGTGTGATGGATTACACAATGGCTTTCCCGGTCATGATGTGTATGTGTAATTCTTTCTATACATTGAATTTGGTTGGTGAAAATTTGTTTCTTTTTTTTTCTTTTTCTTTTTTTTTTATGGTGCTGAGGATCGAACTCAGGGCCTTGTGCTTGCTGGGCAAGCACTTTAACCACTGAGCTAAATCCCCAGCCCCAAAATTTGTTTCATTTTTTGGTGTGTAAGTTATTTTTTTGTGTGAAGAGGTGATACTCTGGTAATAAAAAAAAAATGCACTTGTAAAAATCTTAGGAGAATGTGAGTCAAACAATTTATATTATTTTGAGACACGGTCTCACTATGTATTCCAGGCTGGCCTTGAACTTTGCAGTATTTCTCCTGCCTCAGCCTCCTGAGTGCTGGGATTATAGGTATATAGCACCAAGCCCAGGTCTCGAACAATTTAAACCATTTAAAATAGAGTTTTAATGGAGAAAAATTTTAAAAATGTGTTGAAAAATAATAGAGGGAATGTAAACATGGAGATGAGGAGCACTCAGCATCACGAGTTGCTGAGCTCTACATTTCCCTGTAGAGTTGATGTAATTCCAATAAAAGTTGCCAGTCTCTTAGTTTTGCATAATTTTGGGGGGGCAAATTTGGATGGCTAGTTGTTCTAATGTCCTATTAAATTTAAAAGATTGTGATGTGGCTGGGCGTGGTGGTGTGTGCCTGTAATCTCAGCACTGAGCTAAATCCCCAACCCAGTCCTGCAAAACAAAACAAAATAACAACAAACTAATAAATAACCTTCAAGGCCTTGGATTTGGCAATGAA
Organism: Hystrix cristata; assembly: GCA_004026905.1. Classification (NCBI taxonomy): domain Eukaryota; kingdom Metazoa; phylum Chordata; class Mammalia; order Rodentia; family Hystricidae; genus Hystrix; species Hystrix cristata. The sequence goes on along the minus strand of PVJO010009627.1, from coordinate 57,346 downwards.
TTCTTAGATATAACACCAAAAACTTGATCAACAATAACAAAAAAATTGTTAAATGGTCATATTATCAAACATAATCTGTAGGTTCAATGTAATCCCTATCAGAACACCAATGATATTCTTTTTTGTTGTTGTTGTTTTTGTTTTGTTTTTTGAGATAGAGCCTCACTTTGTAGTGCAGGCTGGCCATTGAATTCACTCACTGTATAGCCCAGGCTGGCCTTGAGCTTGTGGTGATCCTCCTGCCTCAGCCTCCCAAGTGCTGAGATTACAGGTGTGTGCCACTACAGCTGGCTGTTGATATTCCTCACAGAACTAGAAAAAATAATCCTAAAATTCATATGGAAGCATAGAAACCCAAAATAGACAAAACATTTTTTGAGAAAAAAAAATGCTTCAGGTATCACGGTACCTGATTTCAAAATACACTGCACAGTTGGGGATTTAGCTCAGTGGCAGAGCGTTTGCCTAGCAAGCCCAAGGCCTTGAGTTCGATCCCCAGCACCCCCCCAAATATACTACACAGGATATGAAAGCAATCTGGCTGCGACATCTGTCACCCCACTGATTGCTAGCTGGATTCAGCTGATCTGGCTGGCTAGATGAGTGTTCCTTTCTTCACTTACTACCCCGTGTGCATCCCTCCTGAAGCTGAGCACTCGGCGGAAGAGACTGATCGCCCTGAAAGAGGACCGTTTCCTCGGTCAAGCATGTATGAGTAGTTGTGCTCCCCCAGGAGAACCTCCAAACAAGCTCTCAAAATCTACTACACAGCCCCTGTGAGAAAAACAGCACGGTACTACCATAAAAACAGACACCGAGCGCAGTGGAATAGAATAGAAGACCCAGAAATAGACTTACTCAAGTACAACCATGCAGTTCTCCATAAAGATGCCAAAACCAAAAACGTGTCAGAGAAAAGATGGCCTCTTTAACAAACGTGGTAAGAATACTGGCTATTCACATGTGGAAAGCTGAAACTAGATCCTTCTTGCTTGTCCTGTACAAAAATCAATTCATCCTGGGTCAAAATCTAAATGTAAGACCTGAAACTTGGAAAGTTCCGGGAGAAAATGTGAGAGAAACATTTCAAGATACAGGCACAGGAAATGACTTCTTGACTAGTTCTCCACTAGCTCAGGAAGTAATAGCAAAAACTCACAAATGAGATCAGATGAAGTTAAAAAGCTTCTGCACAGCAAGAGTGAAGAGACATCCTACAGAATGGGAGAAAATCTTTGTCAGTTGTTCTAACAGAAAGTCAATATCCAGAACATATAAAGAACTCGAAAAGCCAGGCACGGTGGCACGCGCCTGTAGTCCCGGCACGTGGGAGGCTAAGGCAGGAGGATCACTACGAGTTTGAGGCCAGCCTGAACTACACTGCAAGACCCTGTCTCAAAAAAAAAAAAAAAAAGATCTACACCAAAAGAACAAGTAATCCAATCAATAAATCGGCAAATAAATTGAACACTTTTCAAAAGAAGTATGAATGACCAATAATTGAATGAGAAAATGTCCAACGACTTTAGCCATCAGGTAAGTGCAAATCAGAACTATATCGAGGGCTGGGGATTTAGTTCGGTTGTTAGAGTGCTTGCCTACAAGCGCAAGGCCTTGAGTTTGACCCCTGGCACCAAAAAAGAAAAACAAAACAAAACAAAAACTATATTGAGATTCCATCTCATCCCAGTCAGAATAGCTATCATAAAGGATATAAAAAATAAAAAATGCTAGCAACGATGTAGGGGGAAAGGAACCCTTCTACACTGTTTTTGGTAGATTAGTAAGCCACCAGGGAGATCATTATGCAGGTTCATACCCCCCAACCGGAAATACAATATATCTACGTGAGAGATAGACACCTGAGGAGTTAATAGTCAGCGTGCTCTGGGGACATCTGTGGGCACGATTCGCAACAGCCAGGTCAAGGGTCAGTCTAGGAGCTTATCAGTATGCGCAGGAATAAAATATGATATACACACGCAACGGGGTGCTACTCAGCCATACAGAGGGACATCATGTCATTTGCAGGAAAATGGGTGGCGATCATGTTAAGCAAAATAAGCCAGACTCTGATAAGTATTGCATGTTTTCTTTCATATGTGGAACCTAGGAAAAAAGAAAAAGAGATGACGCGAAAGCAGAAGGGAGACTATTAGAGAAGGAGAAGGGGCTCCTGGGTGGTGGAGGACAAGGGAAAGAGAGAGTAATGGTAGATGAATATGAGCAAAGTATGTTATATGCATTTTGAAAATGCCAAAATGAAACTTATTTTTTCTGTATTATTATACACTAATAAAGGGAAAGAAAAAAATAATAAATTGAACTTTATCACCATGAAAAGTTTTTGTGCTTCAAATAACACTATCAGTTGCAAACATAACCCACAGATTGAGCAAATATTTGTAAATTTGATAAGAGATTTGTATCTAGAATATTAAAAACTCCATTAATAAAAGGCACTTAATCCCATTTTAAAATGGGCAAAGGATTTGTGCACTTTTCCCTGTGGAAGATGTATAAGTGACTGATAAACTTGATAAATCTGCTCTACATCATTAGGTCATGAGGAAAATGCAAATCAAAACCACAGTGTGAAAAAATAAAACCACAATGTGACATCACACCCACGTGAATAGCTATAATAAAAAGGCAATAAAAATGTTGGCGAGGATGTGGAGAAACTGGAACCCTCAGATTGCTGGTAGAAGTGTAAAATGTGTATCTATTCTGGGAAACAGTCTGCTAGTTCCTCAGTTTACTTTGTGGTACTGGGGATTGAGCTCAGCACCTTCACACTGAGCTGCATCCTCACCTTTTCCCTCCTTTTTTATTGTGAGACAGGGTCTTGTTTAGTGGCTAATTTCCTCAGGTGGGCTGGAACTTGTGATCCTCCTGCCTCAGCCTCTCAGAGTGCCGGGATTATAGGTGTGTACCAGCAGGCCTAGTTATCACATGACTCAGTAATTCCTCTCCTAGTTATATGCCCAAGAGAGCCGAAGATGCATTCCCTCACAAAAACCTGTGCACAAAAGTTCATGGCATCACTGATAATAATCACCAAAACCAAAAATATACTAAAATATGGAAGCAAGATAAATGTTTATAATCAGGAAATTGGATGAATCTATTGCTGGTGTATTTATAAGACAGAATGTCATTCTTCCAGTAGGAAGGATAAGGTTTTATAAGGACATCTTTAACATTATTAAGTACTGGGATTGGAGATTTGGCATAAGTGGTAGAGCACTTGCTTAGCAAGCACAAGGCCCTGAGTTTGATCCCCAGCACCAAAAAAAAAAAAAAAAAAATTGTTAATTACAAATAGCAAATTTAAAAAGATGAAATAGGACTCTGTTTCATTTAAATATTGAGTGCTCATTGTTAATGTGTTTGGGTTTGAGACTATTCTGTACGCCATATATATCAAGTGATACCTTGTCTTCTACTATTGCTTGTGCATTACTTTGCTTTAAAAAGAACAAATTCATGAAAAGTGTATCAATCACCTATTTTGTTGTGCACATCACCTTACACAGTTGTTCTGGAATCACACGTGGATCAGTAATTCTGCCTCTGGAATTTTAGTCCTGTTTGTGTTCAGTTTGTTCTGTCTTTAGCCTCCTGTTTCAATCATGTTGCCGCAGGCTCATTCTGTCTTTATGGCCAAATGGTACCCTACTGTGTAGATATACCACGTTTCCTTCATCTGGTCCTCTGCTGATGAATCCCTAGGTTGATTCCGTATCTTAGCTGCTGTGAATCTTCTCTCCCACTTTCTTCTGCTCTCCACACTGGCTGGCTTAACTCTTCAGCTCAAGGACACATGGGCACTGTGCTGGGCCTGATGAGATGGGCTCTAGCAGATTCAGAGCACACATCAGGAGACTGCCGGAGACACTGGAAATCAGGACTCATTACTTGCCTAAGCGCAAGGTCCATCCCACTTCCACTGACTTATTTTCAGAAGTGGTTTCTTTTCTTTTTTTTTTTTTTTTTTGGTGCTGGGACTTGAACTCAGGCTCTTGTGCTTTCAAGGCAAGCACTCTTACCACTGAGCTAAATCCCCAGCTTCAGAAGTGGTTTCTTGGTCTAGTATCATCCCCAAACTGGGAAAGACTAGATCTAGAACTATGAGCATGAGAAACTTGTCATTGTACTTACATATTTATCATGTTGGTATTCCCACCTGTAGAGGGACCACCTGACATGATCATTTCACACTTTGATAAAATCCCACCTTGTGAGCTCAAGTGGTAGAGCCCTTGCGTAGCAAGCGCAAGGCCCTGAGTCCAATCCCCAGCACCAAAACAAATGAAAACTAAAAACCAAACAAAATCCCACCTTGTTCAGAAATGAGGGTTTCGTACCTTCTTCCCTTACAGTATGCACTTTGTCCATCCTGTGCTCAGGATGGGTGGGTGGCTCCTACCAATGTCCAGGATGCTGGATGGTTGCAGCTCACATGAGGCAGATTGGTTCTGGGTGATGACATTGAGCCGCAGTACAGAGGTGAGTGTCAGTATAAAGCAGACAATGTTAGGCTGATTGTGATCAGTGGATGATTCTTCCCCGAGAACAGGAAATGAATTGACCAGGGGTAGGTCAGCTTCCTGAGGACCTTTGGTCCTGTGTCCAGCAGTACTTTCCGTAGTAGTGTGTGGATGTAAAGCCCAACAATTTTACTACTTTCTGGTCTCCACCCCAGCAACCCCTTTCTTCTCAGCTCCTGGAATCTTAGTGCTGCCTTTAGAGTGGACGTCTTGTGCTTCATGAATTCAACCAAGTCTTTCTAGTATTTAAGCCAGCGGTTTAATCTATTTTTTTCTTTTTTGATTCTTTGTGTGGCTTCATCTATTATGACACATAATAAACATCTTTGTTTCTGATTTCAGACCTAGAAGCGGAAGGACCTCCAAATTTCAAGTCAGCATCTACAGTACACATCACACGTTGGACACTTAAACACATACTTGGTTTCAAATCAGAGCAGTCAGATCTTACTCTACATTAACCTGGGACAGAGATAGGAAACTAAGGACAATAGGTAGTTTAAGAAGTGTCTTTCCAGCTCATTCATCTCCCATTTGATTGTCCTGGTGACTGCACTTAGGGACTTTGCATGAGCTGTATCCCCAGCCCTTTTTCACTTTTTATTTTGAGACAGTTTTGTTAGGTTGTCCAGGCTGGGCTCAAACTGGTGATCCTTGTGCCTCAGCCTCCCAGAGTGGTGGGATTACAGGTGTGCACCATCATGCCTGACCTTTCATTTAGAATTAACTCCACCATACGGTGAAGCATACACATGAAGCTGTGCTTCTGTTTCCCTACGTACTAGGCCACCCCCCCCGACTAGACTATGAACTCTTATGTGACTGTATTCTACCATGATCTTCACAATGACAGGGAATCTCCTGTGTAGGTGGGTAAAAACAAGGCAGTTCTCTACAGTGGGCAGAGATAAAAGACAATGGACATTACTAATCTTTCTAAGCACATTAAAAATACAGTTCTACTTCCTTCTTTTTTTTGGTTTTTTTGTTCTTTTTTTGTGGTGCCAGGGATCGAAATCAGGGCCTTGTGTTTGCTAGGCAAGCACTCTAACCACTGAGCTAAATCCCCAGCCCCTTCTATTTCCTTCTTGTGGGTCAGGAGCAGTCTTCCTTTTGGTATTTTATTTTATTTTTATTTTTTATTTTTTTGAGATGGGGTCTCATTATGCAGTTCAGGCTGGGTTTGAACTCACTATGTAGCCCAGATTGGCCCGAAACTCTCAGTGATCCTCATGCCTCAGCCTCCCGAGTTCTGTGACTACAGGCACACAACTGGCACCATTGATATTTTAAATACTCTTATAGCTATTCTTTCTTTTATTTTTTGCAGTGATGGGGATTGAAGTGAGGGCCGTGTAGATGCCAGGCAACTGCTCCATCACGGAGCTACTATTGCAGAGTGTGACCATGGTGGCATAGAGGATGAATGATTACTTGGAGACAAGACTTAGTTCAAGCACCGAGAAGCCCAGAGGAGCCGTCTCAGCGGAGAGAAGCCCTCCCAGGAGAAGCCCTGAAGCTCAGAACTCTCAGCTTTTATTTGGAATATCACTGTAAGTGAAACAAAGCAGAAGAAAAACAGTTTGTGCAAGGAGCTATCTCCAGGCTGGGCAGTTTTCTTGCAGAAAGGGGAAGGACAGGGGCCAAACATCTTCACCAGTCTAAAGCTCTTGTTTAACCACTCACTCCTCACCGAGTCTGTGTGCTTTTGCCCCATAGTGTGACCACTCGCTCTCAGCTATGTGCCTCACATTTCCCTCCTTTTTGTCTCTCAGAATCGGGGATGGGGAGGAAGAAATGTAGCATAGACGGGTATTGGGCTTGATGCAGGAAGGTCATCCTGGCCTCGGCACAAAGTATTAGCCAGAAGAGCACAAAAAATGCCTTGAGAACTGTAGGAAAAAGCAACAAGAAAAGACCATTCCAATAGTTATGAGAATCTAAGTGTGAAGGTTGACGCCAGAAAACCAATTTTTGGGTTCAGCCAATAGGTAATATCATTAAGGTGATTTAAGGTGGTATTGTGAGCTTCCATTTGTAATCCATGAGTTGGCCCTGCACTCAGCCCTGGAGATTAGTAATGTTCCCGTCCTGATTTGTACGAGAGGCACCACAGAGAAGGTGTTGGGCTTCTTAGGACTCTGGTTATATGGGACGGGTATGATGCACACAGGATGGTAACCAACATCACAACTAAATTGACTGTGTGTCTAAGAAGCTTATTCATGCTTGCTGAGCCAGCTGACTGTTTCCCTAAGGGCATCAAGTTATTGTAATAATTTTGTTAAATCAATGTTGGCCGGACTTGGCAGCTCAGAGGTAATTTTGGAAATAGCTATTCATAGTTTGAGCAGATTGAATGAAATGACTTAAGGCAACTGTAGTAGTTGTCAATGTAGCTGTCACATAATCAATGTCAGAAAACATTTTTGCCTCATAAGTGTAAGTGTTGCATTAATTTGTTCAAGGGATGAATTTTTTATCCATTTTCTTGTGAGTCTGGTGGGGAATCAAGCTTTGGCTCACTGAGTACTGTAATATGAATAATGTTCGACTGAGATATTAAAATTATTTATATACCATTGGGGCTGGAAAGGAATATAGTAACTACTATTAGTGATATTGGTGACTATATAATGGAAATTCTTTTGTCAGGCAATAACATTTGTGGGGCGACAGGTGCCAACCATTGGAATAGACAGAATGGCTGCAGTCCCTGCCACAATCCCTTAAGGGGGCAGGATATGGCAGTTAAGTTTTGTTTGTATTTGAGGTATCATTAAGGAAACAGGTGATTTTGGATTTTTCCATGTAAATATATCTAAGACAGATGAAGTAAAATTATGTTCCCAATAAGCCATGTCACTTACTTGAGGTATATATGTAAGCAGATTCAGAAAGGAGCCTTTTTACCTTTGTAATTTTGGAGTTGCTAGTGACTTACACAATTTTTGTAAGAAACAGGTTTTCAAGAGTGAAGGGGATTCTTGTGCTTTGTAGAGTCTATTCAACTAAGTGATGAGTTGTTTTTCTGTACTACTGTGAAACCTTCTAATCACAATTTAGAAAATTTAAAGTCTTATTAAATTATAGTCTTGGTCCATTATCCCCTTTTTTGTTTTATAAATTGAATTTCAAGGAGCTCATTGGCTCATTCTATGATGGCTTGTCTCATGGGTTTGTGAGGGATATTGGTGACATTTAATATCTCAGAGTTGGAGGAAAGTTTGTAAGGAAATTGGCATTGCCCTCCATTACAGGGCTAGGGAACATATGAAAGAGTGTCTTGTAATTTTTTATTATGAATAAGGGGTATTTTAATCATTTGTAGAGTCTCCACAACATACACCAAATCAGTGACAATACTGAAATTGAATCCGGAAGCTGTTATTATTTTTAATCAATTGTGGTTGTTTTAGAAGTCGAATTCTGGGGTTGGGGATTAGCTCAACTGGTAGAGCACTTGCCTAGGAAGCAGAAGGCCGAGTTTGATCCCCAGCACACACACACAAAAAAGAAGAAACAAAAAAAAGTCGAATTCCTATAGAATGTTGACAGATACCAGTCATACAGGTTTATAGAGAAAAGTTGAGATCAAGGACAATGTAACACATTATCATAACAATCATGGTGACATCATTACATTCAATGATATGAAGAAACCAAATTTTACCCAAATTTGTCATCTTTCAACAGAAAGTCACAAATTGGGTTGGAACTGTCCCAGGAGGCAGCTTTGTCTTATTTTTTTGTCATTGATCAGTCTAGGTGTCTCTGTTAGTCACGCAGGAAAACTCATGTTTACTATTAATTTTAGAAATGAGAGTTTGTCAACCACAGAGGAGACCTGATACCTGGTAAGGAGTGACTGACAGAAGATTATCCCACTGATCTTCTTTGAGCAATGAAGTTTTAGAAGGGATAGTTTGGGCTCAATCAAACTAATGAGCAAAGCTTAAAATAACTAAACATACATATTTCTTTCTATAAATTGGATCCTCCCTAAGCCTTTTCCCAACATACTTGAACTTGCCAGTTTTGCTATTATCTCTATCTTTTTAGTAGGGCAAACACTTTTATCATACAAAATCTTTTTATATAAAAATATATCTCATAGCTTTCTTTATATATATTTTTCTCTATCTTACTTACTATAAACTTTTCATAACAAACTTGGTAGTGGCCACTTGGATTTTAAGGTGTCCTTTTCTCTTTTTTTATTGGTCTCAGATTGTTACACTTTAAAATTTGATTGGGTGCTAACAGACTTTCAAATAACCTTGAATCAGTACTCTTAGTACCATCAGGTTCCCAACTAAGACAAAGCAGCTCTGAGAGCTGGCAGATCAATGGTAACCCCCAGCCCAGCCCAAGCACTTTCTTCCTCTTAGCCAAGGTCCAGGAAGCACATTTCCCTGAAAGTCAGAAGGAAAGTGCCAGACCAAAGGCATTCTGTCTTGTAATAATCTTCCGTGGAAGCAATATGGTATTCATTCTTATCTTAGGTAGCTTACTCCTACAATAAGACAGGTCTCACTTGAGGGAAGGAAGAAGTATTTCTATAGATTCCCCCAAATGAGGGGAAGTGGTGGCTGTTCCAGAGAAAAGGATCAAAGGACTTGTAAAAAACCAAGATTTGACTCTTCCGAAGTCCTGAGAATCATGTGGGCTCAGAACTCTGGGAGGAAAATTCACGTAACCTGAGCCAAAGTATTCTCAGTAAAACGGATCAGGTGGTGACTTAGGAACATGCAGGCAAAGTGACGTGAGGTTCCCCAGAGCTCAGAGAAACCCGTGGTTAACACCTGACAGTAGAGTACAGGAGTCCATTTCCAGCAGTTATACAGTCTGCCAGCCCTTCTCACCTACTGACCCTGAGAAACAGCAAACCAGTGTTTGTTCTGAGATGATGTGCACTGCTCTGTGCACACATGTATGTTTCAATTAGTTTTACCAAACTACAATTTATATACAGTAAAATCTACCCACTAAGCAGTCAGGGAAGGTAGTCATGTAGCTACATGGCTCAGACAGACCATTTCCAACCCTCCCACCCGTAACAGTCACTGCACTCCTTTCTCTCATTATAGATTTGCCTTTTCTAGAACTTCTTATACAAAATGTAGCAATTTGGGACTCATTTCTTTCAGTTAGCTTGTGTTTGACAGTCATGCCTGTTAATCTACCAGTAAGTTTTTGTGAAGAAATATTCCATTGCTTGGATATCTCGGGTGTTTACTCCACCCGCTGACACACAGTAAGTTGTCTCTAGGATGCCAGTTGCAAACAAAGCTGCTGATTTTTCACATAAAGGCTGGCTGAAAATGGATTGTCACTATTCGTAACTTCCTAGGAGTAAGGCTGCCACACTGTGGGGCCTGCGTCTCTTTGTAAGGACAGTCGACTATTTTCCAGATGGCTGTACTGTTTTGCATTTTGTCCAACAGCTTGCTCTGTGTCCTTGTCAGCACTTGGAATTATTCATTCTGTGGGGAGTCAGGGTCTATGTAGCCGAGGTGGTCTCCTTCTGCTTCAGCCTCCTGAGTCCTGGGATTACAGGCGTGTGCCACCACGGCTGGCTCTGGTATTACGCATTTTTCCTTAGGTGTGTATGTTGTCTCACAGCGGTTCCGTCCTCCATTTCTCTAATGCGTGACACCGAGTAGCCTTTCATGAGTTTACTGGCCATTTGCATACCTTCCTTAATAAATCTTGTCTAGACCCCCATCAGGTTGTCTTTTTAAAAATTATTATTACTGGACTGTAAGAGTTCTTCATATATTCTGGGTAAAAGTTTTCCCATCTTCCAGTCCTTAGCTTTCATTTTTTTCTTTTTTCTTTTTCATATTTTTAATATAGTTTCAAACAACATAATTTATTTTGAGGTGGAAGTCAACGTCGCCCAGGCTGGCCTCTATTTCCTGGCCTCGAGCAATCCTCCTGCCTCAGCCTTCTGAGGAGCAGGAACTACAGGCTCACGCCACTGCATGTGGCTAGTAAGTTTTAAAACCGATGAAGTCCTACGTATTTTTCCTCTGACGTTCACTTTCTGCGTGGTGGACATTGAACCTAAGGCTTGGTGCATGCTAGGCAGTGCTCTCCCACTGAGCTTCCAGTCCCAGCTCTCTTTTTGTGTCCTAAGATTTTCTTTTAGGCACTTTTTGGTGTCCATGTTTGTTTCCATTACATATTTTCCCCAAATATTTTCTCTGGAATCTTGTGTTGAAATCATCCTTCCTCCTATTGAATTGTTACATTTGTTGAAAACCAACAGAAAATATATGGCTGGGTCTATCCCTGTCCCATTTATTCATGATTATTGTAGTTTTCCAGTTTGTCTTTTGAAAAGTTGCTCTTTCTAGGTCCTTGAGTTATGAAACTTATAAATATGGTGTCTCTACTTAGGAATTCTTTTGTCTAGCATTTTGTCAATATTCTGATAATTTTATCCTATAGTTCATGATTTTGATGCTACTATAAATGGTATTTTAACTTTTAAATATTTAATGTTAATATACTGAGCTTGTATTCCATCCTTTGACTTTACTCATTTACTTTAAAAAATTATCACATACTTCTATTTTTCTGCATAGAAAAATGGCAGAAAAATATATTGTTTAAAAAAATAGATTTTTTATGTCTTCTTTCAAACTTTACATCCCTTTTCTGACTATTGTCTTAATGCGTGCTCACTTCAGCAGCACATATACTAAAATTGCCTGAGTGCACTGGCTAGGACATCTGGTATGATGCTGACAAGAGGTGAGAGTAGATGTCTTTCTTTGCCTTATTCCCAATTTCAGGACGAAAGTGCTCTTTATTTCTTTATGCTGTTGGGGATTGAACTCATGGCCTTGTGCTTACTAGGCAAGCACTTTAACCACTGAACTAAATCCCCAGCCCTTTATTTCATTCTTTAATATGATGTCAGATGGAAGTTTTTCCACAAATGCCCTTTGTGGTTTTTTTTTTTTTTTTTGGTGCCAGGGATCGAACTCGGGGTCTTGTGCTTACTAGGCAAGCACTTTAACCACTGAGCTAAATCCCCAGCTCTGTGCCCTTTGTGTTAGATTGAGAAAGCTCCCTGTAATTCCTAGTCAACTGAGAGTTTTATCATGAACGGGTGGCGTTTTCTCAAATTTTCCTTTTTTGAGGCAGGGTCTCACTATGCAGTTCAGGCTGGTCTTGAACTCATTGTATAGTCCAGCCTGCCCTCAAACTCGCAGTGATTATCCTGCCTCAGCCTCTTGAGTGCCAGGATTACAGGTGTGCACCACCACACCCGGAAAATTTTTCTGACATTTAAAATGTACTGTAGTTTATTATATTAAATGCTGAAACTTTTTTTTTTCAGCACTAGGGGTTGAATCCAGGACTTCCAGACTGAGCTACATACCGAACCCTTTATAAATTCTGACCGTCTAAGTTGCCCAGCCTGGGCTTGGCTCAAACTTGCCATCCTCCTGCCTCACAGAGTCCTGAGATTACAGGCATGTGCCACCACACCCAGCTCGGGCTACTTTTTGAATTCTAAAGTTACCTTGCATTTGTAGAATAAGCCCTACCTCACCATGATATAATGCTATTATAGATTGCCATTTTCAAAACAAATTTCCATATCTGTGTTCATGAAATTCTGACCTGATTTTCTTTTCTTTTGATGTCCTTTCTGGCTTTGGTAATTGGGTAATATTGGTCTCCTATGAATTGGGGAGTGGTTCATCTGCTTAGATTTTGTGTAGAATATTTTCCTTACATGTTTGGTAGAATTGGTGCCATCTAGGCCTGTTTTTTTTGTTTTTTTTTTTTTTTGTGAAATTCCATCAGCTATAGATTCAGATTTTTAGGGCTGAATTCTCTTCTTTGGTATACATCTTTTAAAGATTTTTTCTGTTAACATCTTATTTGCCATAAAGTTGGTACAATTCCTTTATTACCCTTTTAACATGTGTAGGATTTGTAGTGATGTTTCTTCCTTCATTCCTGATACTGAGACTTTTACCAGTCTTTTAAAAAAGCCAGGTTTTGATTCCACCGAATTTTCTCTATTGTTCGTCCACTTGCTGGTTCATTGGTTTTTAGTTCCTATCCTTATCATCCCTTTCTTTCTGCTTGCTTTGTGCTAAATGTGCTTTTTTTTGGTTTAATTTTTAAAATCTTTCTTAAAGTGCGAGTTTAGATTTGAGATCTTGCTTATCTAAAATAAGCATATGCAGACAGTATAAATCATGCCTGCCTCTGTTCTGATACGATAGCTGCCCTTCCGTCTTCCACTTAAAAATGTTTCTTTTTCTTGAGGGGTCTTGCCATTGCCCAAGCTGGTCTAACTCGTTGGCTCCTGTGATCCTCCCACCTGCATCTCCAGAGTGGCCAGGACCACAGGTGTGCCCCACCACACTCACCTTCCATCTTTCATTTTCTGAGATCTCACTTACTGATGATCTTTCTCTTGATCTCTTTCTTGCTATGGTTTTATAAATACACAAGTATTTTCCTGGCATTTTAATGCTGTCTTGAGAAGTCAGGCATGTTTCATAAAAATACATCATCTTCCTCTGCTTTAGTCTTCCAAGCCCCAACGTGGTTTCTGCAGCCCCTGCTGATCAGCTGCCTCGTGCTCCATATACCAGCCTTTCCTGGCTCTGCCTGGAGCTTACATGTGAGCATCACCTCTCAGTGCCCCCTTCAGGACCAGCTTAATCTGGTACCTGCTCTGGGCATGTTGGTTTGGATCTTCCTCTGCTTTCAGACTGGAGGTAGCCCAGTAAGTTGGCTGCATTCAGGAAAAATAACTATGTTTTTGAGGAGCTGCTTGGGTAAGTGTGTGTGTGTGTGTGTGTGTGTGTGTGTGTATGTGTGTGTGTGTGTGTGTGCTTGTGTGTTCAAGATTTCTGTTAAAACAGTATATGGGGGTGAACTACTACAGTAACTCTCTTTCAACTCCTTGTTGTGTGGCCACAAACTGATGTATATTTTGGCATTAAACACAGGAGATTTCCATGTCCATTGTATCTCCAAACTTCACCCCTCCCAGCCTAAAATGAACATAATATATAATCAGAGTTTAGGACGGGCTACTTGGAACCCAAAAGATATGAAAAACACAAGGCATATCATTTGAAGAGAAACAAGATTTCCAATTTTGCACAGAATGTGAACAAAGAAAAACATGCCATGCCTGGGCAGACATAAAGTTCTTGCAGTTAAAAATGCTGAGTGGATACGGAGTTCTACTAACCTAGCTGAACTGAAATGTAGACGTTTCATTCTACCAACACGAGGGAGCAGAACCCGCTGTGCGGCATAACTAAGTGCTTGGTTCTCTGAACGAATGAAGGACTTTATAGTGAGGGCGCATACTGACTGATCCTTACTATCTCCTTTGAGGAACAGAAGGTAAGAGACACATGAGAAACACACAGGTCCTTAGCACTGGAGACCGGACCCAGTGCGTCACGGGTCTGGGTCCTTCCTGTGCACGCGCTGGTGGATGTGCAAGTTGGAGCTCTGGCTGAAGCCCCTGCCACACTTGCTGCACTCATAGGGCTTCTCCCCCGTGTGCACGCGCTGGTGGATGAGGAGCTTGGAGCTCTGGCTGAAGCCCTTACCGCACTTGCCGCAGTGGTAGGGCTTCTCCCCGGTGTGCACCCGCAGGTGGATGCGGAGGTCTGAGCTCTGGCTGAAGCCCTTGCCGCACTCGTAGCACTGGTAGGGCTTCTCACCAGTATGGATACACCGGTGGATGTGCAGGTTGGAGCTCTGGCTGAAGCCCTTGCCGCACTCCCCACACTTGTAGGGCCTCTCTCCAGTGTGCACGCGCTGGTGGATATGCAGGTTGGAGCGCTGGCTGAAGCTCATGCCGCACTCCCCACACTCATAGGGCTTCTCCCCCGTGTGCACGCGCTGGTGGATGTGCAGCTTGGAGCTCTGGCTGAAGCCCTTGCCACACTTGTCACACTTATACGGCTTCTCACCGGTGTGGACAGCATGGTGGATGAGTAGGCTGGAGCTCCTGGTGAAGCCCTTGCCACACTTGTCACACTTGTAGGGCTTCTCGTCGGTGTGCACAGCCTGGTGGACGAGCAGGCTGGAGCTCCTGGTGAAGCCCTTACCGCACTGCATACACGTATAGGGCTTCTCTCCTGTGTGGCCCCTCTGGTGCAGCAGGAGCTCTGACTTCTGACTGAAGTCTTCTCTGCACTGGCCACATCTGTGCGGCTCCTCTGCAGCATGAGTCTTTGCGTAGGGACCAGCATCTGGGCTGGTGTGCAGCGTCGTCCCATAGTCACCATGGCAACAGGGCTTCTGCTCTGTGTGAGCTTTCTGGTGGCTGCAGCTGACCACCTGTGACTTCCATCTTGAAATGTCTTTGCGATTACAGCCATAGGGATCTGAAGATTCTTTCACGGGGCCACTCTGGCACGTGGCCTCACTACCAACCAGGGGTGACACCTGCTCCGTTCTGTCGGATACAAGTTTAACTTGCAGGCTCTCAGGACCCGGGGCCGTGGGAAGCCTCTCCTCCTGCCCCACCTGCCTCTCGGTGCGGTCTTCAGGTGCGAAGACCCTGCAGCGCTCCCGAGGGTCCCGGGGCTCACTCTCACACAGCATCCCAGGGGGGTCTTGTGCGGCCATCTGGCTGGGGACTGCTGAAGACAGGGAGTTTTCACCTTCGATGTCTGTGAAATCGCTCAGGAATCACCAATGAGATGCTTCTCCCCACTTCTGGCAGGGATCTAGCTCAGGAGCCCTGTGCTCTCCCCTGGAGAGTCCCCACTCCCAGGGATAACGGGCCATGCGCTCTGAAATCAGCTGCAAGAAGCCTCTGTGACAGGTCCTCGAGTCCTCTGTCCTGAAGACTCTCCACGGAATTCTCATCCCAGTCTCCTAGGAAGCAAAGAGTAGATTTTAAGATTTCAGAACAGCAAGTTT
The DNA here is from genome assembly GCA_004026905.1 of Hystrix cristata. Lineage (NCBI taxonomy): Eukaryota > Metazoa > Chordata > Mammalia > Rodentia > Hystricidae > Hystrix > Hystrix cristata. The sequence continues at coordinate 41,861 of PVJO010009627.1, read as the reverse complement.
GGCCTATATAGCCATGTCTTTTGGATGAATGTCAGAGGCAGAGGAAGACTTGGGTTCAGAGACACAAGATCTCACTCTGCTTTTACCCACAGCCAATGAAATAATCCTTTCCTAATCCTGCAGAAAGCTATGAATCCTACTTCCTTGCCACAAGTAACATTTCGTTTTTAACTTCATTTTATTTTGATTAAACTTCCACTTAATTTTTTTGTTTTTATTTTTGTTTTTTTCTTGAGACAGGGTCTCACTATGTAGTTTAGGCTGGTCTTGAACTCACTACATAGCCCAGGCTGGCCTCAAACTCGCAGTGATCCTCCTGCCTCAGCCTCCTGAATGCTGGGATTACAGGTATACCCCACCACACCTGGCTACTTAATTGGCATTTAATAGGTATTGAGGATACAAATTAAAAAAAAAAAAAAAGCTCAGTGGCGGTGCACTCTACCTAGCATGTACAAGGCCCGGGGCTTGCTCCCCGACATTGCCATCCTTCCTCCTAGCCCCATAATAGTGGTGTGGGGAAGAATGCCCTGGAGAGGAAGCAGAGCCACAGCAAAGGGCTTGATGTCCAGCACTAGGGACCTACAGTTAACCCTTGCAGAGACTAAAAATTATTCAAGGATTTGAATTAAGTATAAACACCACTGGAAAGGCAAGATTTCAGGTAGAGAGAGACCACTGTGCTAGCAATTCAGAAGAAAAACAGCAAGAGTGATGGTTGTGAAGAGATGCATTCTAAATCATACAGTGACAAACTAAACCTAGAAGCCAAGAGAAAAGAGGCTCTGAGCATGCTCCCTGCCCAGCGAGAAGCACTGGGTGCTACATAACTGAACAGGAAGAGCAAGTGTCATGAGGCATAAGAGATTGTCTCAGAAGTCTTAGAAATTCAAATTGCAAACTCAGAATCAGCAACGCTCAAGCCTCCAGGCAGCCTCTGACCTGGGCACAGGGGCTGGGCAGCAGGCAGGCCCAGGATTAGTCCCACACAGAGATGTCCTCCTGCAGTGGCCCTCACCGGTTAAACAGCTCCTGGGAGGCCTGGTCACAAGGGTGTCCCCTAAAGTGACATACATGCTCCAGAGGTATCAGAATTCTATATCCGTCAATCAACCATTTCGATGGCAAAAAAAAGTAGTTGCTTTTTCAGACGGTAAAACATTCAAAGGGGCTGGGGATTTAGCTCAGTGGTTAGAGCGCTTGCCCAGCAAGTGCAAGGCCCTGAGTTTGATCCCTGGCACCCCCAAAAAAAAAAAATTTCAATTTTTTAAATATTCAATTATTGAAATACTCAGAAATGAACTGTAGCAAATTTTTAAAATTAAAATTAAAAAAATGAGACATGATGTAAGAGACCGAAGTAAGCAAACATTTCAAAAAAATATCTAATTAGTTGAACCCATTATTGGTACATAAAATAAAAAATAACCCAAACTCTACACTATCAGTATGGAAAGAAAATCCCACAAAATAAGACATATTTTGAAAAGTAAATGCTAGCTGTGGGATGGGAGATTCTACCTTCCAGCAACCCATCATTACAGCGTCAAGGCAACACCAGCCTTAATTAATGAAGGGGGAGACACAGGTGCTTGGGAGGATGGTCATGTCAGGGCAGGTAAAATAAAAATGCTGCATCTTCACCTGGGATGAGGAAGTCGACAGAAAATATCAAGTATTGGCAAATTAAGAAATGGCAGTACATCACAATACCATAAATTAGTATTTAAATTGATACTGCGGCAGCATTTTCCTTTTTTTTTGGCGCTGGGGATGGAACTCAGGGCCTTGTGCTTGCCAGGCAACGCTCTAACCCCTGAGCCGAGTCCCCGGCCCACCACCTTTTACAGCACAAGCCCACGTCTGGAGATAAGATGCTCGTGGGCAGCAGGCTGCCACGCTGCGGCACTGGTCACGGTCGTTCAGGTGTGCGTGTGGGTCTCACTGGTGTGACCCTCCCTGGGCCAGGCAGGGCTGTGGTGGCAGCGTGAGGTCATGCGCTGTGACAGCGTGTGGGACCACAGGAGCAAGGGGAGTGAAAGAAACTTCTCTGTGTGCTTTCTCACACTTTTTACAACCAGGCCCCTAGAGCCTCACGTGTTTACGAGGTGATCGGACTGCGGAGGCAGCGCAGCCGGCTCACTGCTGGGAGGCGGGCTGGGTCGGAGGAGACGGGCGCCGTGGGCGTCACTGCAGGAATGGCCTAGAAGGCGCCTTCTCCTTCCTCCGCTCCTTGATTCTCTCTGCTTCCTGTTCGCCATGCTCCTCTGTGCCATGCTCTTCTGCCTTAGAACCAGCTGACTGGAAACCAAAAGCTCTGAAACTGGGGGCCAGCTTTATCCAGGGGGGTGTGATCGGTGATGGTAAAGGAGACAAGACTACTTCCCAGCTCCACCCTGAGAGCTAGAGATCCCGGTGTTAAGTACACCTGTTTCAGGTGAGGTCGGTGGGCCACAGCGGGAGGCCGAACAGTCAACCAACACGGACGAAGCGGAACAGGTGGGCGGCTGTCGTTCAGAGAACCTGCTGCAGACCTCAGGAAGCAGCAAGCGCGGGCCCGAGGGCAGCAGCACAAACGGGTGCTAAGAGCTGGAGGCGTTAACTGCCCTGATTTGATGAGCACTAGCGTACACATGCACTGAAACAGCATACTGCACCCCACGAATGTGTGCTGAGTGTTAACACGAAATTTTAAACAATGATTAGGGAGATGGATATTTTGACTACCCTGACTTGATCATGCACTGTATACATGTACTACTGAATTACCACATGGTTTCCCATATATTTGTATAATTAAAATCACTTTTTAATTAATTAAAATAGTTTTTAAACAGCATTAGTAAATTTAAAAGAACTGGAAGTAAAAAAAAAATAGAGGAAGGAAAAGAACTGGTGGCTGAGTGTGTAGCTCAGTGGTAGAACACATCCATGTGGCCCTGAGTTCGATTCCCAGCACGGAAAAACAGAAATTGTGAGATCTGCAGTGACTGAGTATGAGGAGAAGGAAACTTAACAGTGATTCATTTATATTATTTCTAAACTAGCAGACTGGAAGAACTTCAATACTAACGAAAGTGAGAATGTGGAAAGTCAAAAAGGAAAAGAATGTTAAAGTTTTCCAACACACGGAGCCTGAGCTCGGGTACCAGACACTTGGGCAGACAGGGTCCCCACCAAGCACACACAGCGAAGCAGTCTGTGTGGGGTCAGGAAGGCAGAGGCCAGGCTGCCAGAATGGAAAGGTGGCGGACCCTCCAGAGGGCTCTGTGTGTGAGGGCACACCGGGAAACAGCCTACCAGACAAAGTCTTCTTCAGAGAGAAGTTTAACTCAATGTCTCCTTGGGAATGGTTAAAGGCTGCGCCCACTGATTCACCGTGACCGGATACACAGCGATCTAAAAAGAAGCACGGGCTGGGTGTGACCCAGAGGGGAGTGCTGACCTGAGTGTGTGAGGCCCGGCTTCCATCCCCAGCACTGCAGAAACAAAACAAAACAAAATGCAGCCTTCTGGGATTTCCAAATTCACAAGAAAATGAACCTACAGAGAAAAGAGGTAAGAGAGAGGCCAGAGGAAAGACAACTATGGCTCCAAAGGCACAAACAACTGCAAGAGAAAGTCAACACTGCCAAGCCATCAGTAAGAGCGGTAATGGTAACCACTCGGAAAGAAAAGGAAGGAACCAACTCTGAGAGGGAAAATGGGCCGGCGTGCTGAAGCTGGAGCCCCAGCTACTTGGGGAGGCAGGAGGACTGCTTGAGCCAGGAGAGGGGGTGATGTAGCAAGACCTGATCTCAAAAAACATAAAACAACACCACGCACGCCCGACTTCTCCTGGAAGGCAGCACCTTCCGAGTGAACAGCTCTGGCCCGAGCAGAGCACCGGCTCTGCCTATGCATGGTGCGGGAGCCCAGCCCCCATCTCACCCCTGGGTGCAGCGCCCTAGCCAGGCTGCAGGGACCTGCCGGACTGCAAGGCCCCTGCTGGGACTGAGGCAGGAGGACCCAACAGCCACGACGGCTGCTCCTCTTTAGTCATCTTTGCAGAATGTCTGCTTTCCCTACAGACAGCGACTTCATACAGTTCAGGGAGGCAGGTGCCCATCCAACTTCCTGCCTGGTACATGGTTCTCCTCCTTCTTCTTCTCATTGTTGCATTTCTGGGGTTTGAACCTGGATCCTCCATGCTAAGCTCTACACACCTTTCCTAAGATCCACAATCATTTGTTTGACTTCCTCGTGTTTAGTGAGAAACTAATGTTTTCATTATTTTAAATAAGTCTAATAGACTCTTTGGCCATGATTGTCAAGTGGAATGACTGATTATTTCCTCAGGACAGATACCTAAAAATCAAGACGACCTTTGAAAATGCTCTTTGATTCAGCAAGAAGCATTTTCCAGAGAAAGTACATCACTGATGACGCTACCTGTCCTGAAGTGAGAGCATCTTATGCCACGCTCCCACCATGTCTGGGAAGCAGGAGGAAGGATCTTGGAACTGTACGGCAAATGCAACAGAAGGCAGACACTGCAATGAGCGAGGGAGTAGGACAACAGCCAGTTCAGGTGGCGCGAGACAGGCTCAGGAAAACGGTGGGAGACGACAGAGCAGTAAAGACCAACAGGGTGGTAAGGTCCGAGAGCTCCGGAAGAGGCAGCCGGGGATGAGTGGGACCGCCGCAGTCATGCAGCCAGCAAGCGCATGACAGACAACTTCGGCCTCATGCAGGGCTTTCTCCCCTGGGGGGGGGCAGCCTGGCTGTCACCACCAAGGTGCTGGGGACTCCTGGGGATGTCGCATCATGGTCTCTGCTCTGAGAGCTGCTCCCAGAACCACATGGGGCCTGGCTGACTGCAGAAAACACGGTGGGCCCTGAGCTCGGGCTCGGGAGGGACAGAGCAGGTCTGGGCTAGGCACCGCTCTCCAGTTCTCAGTATGCCTGTGACAAGAAGGAACCGGCCACAGGGGCTCCACTCCGTGTTCTTACCGCCCAGCTGTTGTGGCCCTGCAGTGTCACAGTGCCCTCCTGCGTCCTCTGGGCAGGGCTTGGGCAGCTCTGCTCTTCTTCCACAGGGTCCACAGACCCATCCTTGAGCGTCCAGGGTTCCTGGAACATGAAGCACATCTGTCCTCAGCTGGGGCCGGGGGAGGCTGGCAGGGCAGGGGAGGTGAGTGGGTGCCAGGGTCCCCCACGGGTTGGGGTTGGGGAGCAGAACTGGGCTATGCAGGGAGATCTCTTCACAACATGGCCACTTCTGTTCAAGCCTGCAACCCACACATGTGAGCTTCCGCCAGACCACCTTGCCCTGCCACTGTCCCATCCCCACCCGCGTTCTAACTCACCACACTGCCACTTCCCGGCCTCCAGGTGCCAAGCATCTCTGCCTTTTGTGATACTGAAGCAGCCACAGCAGAGTGGGTCCACAACTTGACTGTCTTCCATGTCCCCATTCCCAGGTCTCCTCATCACCCCCAGGACAGATCTGTCCCTACCTGCACCCCCCAAGCCACCAGCTCCCCTGCACAGCCTCCTAACGGCGGCTCCACTCCTGCCCCTCAGTGTCCCACGCAGCTGCCTCCGGGGTGACGCTGGAGAGCACCAGCCAGGCCAGGCCCAAGACCTTCCTGGGCTTTTCAGGGCACGGGGCACAACGCAGACTCAGCCCCTGTCCCTCCAGAGACTCAGCCACTGCTCTCCTCTGGTGACACCTGAAGGACCTGGCCCACATCAGAGTCCTCGGCTCAGTGCCTCCCACCCAGGGCACTTGTTCCCCATCTTCTCAGGCCCAGCCCTTTCTCACTGGCTCCCACCCTCATTGCTGCCTCTCCAGAGGCATGTGTCCCTGACCATCCAGCCCACTCAAGCGGCTGCCACCGCCCGGGCTTCGTCTCTCCATGCTACCCTAGCCTCTTGCCCGTGCACTTGCTCTCTTGTTTACTGTCTGTCTCCCCCAAAGCTGTGCAATCCCTGGACAGAGAGGCAAAGGGCCCGGTCACTGTGACCCCCAGGCTGCAGGCTGGGGCTGGCACAGGGTGGGAGCCGGACACTGTGCTTCCTCAGGTCCTTCTGTGCCCACGGCTCTTGCCAGGGGTCTGCTGGGGCCGGCACAGACAAGCCAGGCTTTGAAAAACAGAGTGACAGAGCATCTTGCAAATAATAGGGGCCCGATGCAGCCCAATGTCCGGGTTTTGTTATCTTTCAATCCAGAATCAGGATTTTTAAAGATCCTGCAAATAAAGTGTTGGGGGACTTCCATGCCAAGGAAGGACAGTCACGTGGGTGGACTGCCAACTTTGCAGCGTGTCAAGCATTCCAAGGGGAGAAATGGCACACGAGTTGAGAAGTAAGAATCACTGTGGCTGGGGAAGGGAGAAAGGGAAATATCGGTGCTCCTGCTATAGCAAGGCCAGGCTGAGACTGAAACAGTCTCCCGGTATCAGTGAGGTGATGTGTCACCCCAGGACTGGATGCCTGCGTACTGTGGGAAAGGGACTCTACATCCTGATGGCCAGCCAAGGGGGAGGTCACAGGACAGCGGTTTCCCATCCCCACCTGATAAATGTCACTCTAGGGGTACAGACAGGTCACCATGTGGCTGTCCACTTCCATTCCAGAGGGGCACCCCCGCCCCATCTGACAACTTACTGAGGGGCTGGAAGCTATAGTATACAAGTGGCACAAGTGGAAAAGCACTATGGTCATGCTGCCTGCCCAGCGCCACCACATGGGCACGCTCCAGTCCAGCACGGCCTCTCTGCACTGCCTCCTGCCCCAGCTCCTCAGTCAGGAGAGCCAGCAAGCCCCCTTCTGACACATGAGGATGAGGCAGGTGCTTCTTCCTTTGAGATCCGCAGCACCTTTCACACACCTATTAAGTCTGTCTCCCAAGTTGTCTGTAAGATTCTGAAGGACAGGGACACTCAGCTCATCTTTAAATACTCACAGCCAGCACAAATGATTTGCAATTGAAATCATAAGTATTTATAAATTCACAATTTAAAAGAATAATGAAACAACTACAAGAAGACCTAAAGATCATCAAATTCAACACCTTTACAGAGAAAACCAATTTCTTCCCCCCTTAAAATCCAGTTGTTTAGCATGGTGGTGCACACTTACAGTCCCATTACTTACAAGGCTGAGGCAGGAAGATCATTTGGGCCCAGGAGTTTGAGGCCAGCCTGGCTGGGTGACATAGCAAGACTCTGTCCCATTAAAGAAAAAATATTCCAGCCTGATGTTTTATTCAAATAACTTCAAATATGACAACAACCTGTTTAATTATGGAAAAAGCACAGCTTGGACCTATAAAACATGGGGTTCACTTCTGGCTCTGTTGCTCTCTGCAGCGGATGATGACACCCCCCCCATCAAAGCTCTTCCCCATCAACACGGGCAGCAGGGGAGGGAGGGGCTGGTTGACTCTTTCCACCAGAGGCTCTGTGAAGCTAATCGTCAGTTTTGAGGTGGCCTTCTACAAACGGTTTTATGGAGATAAATGACAAAGTGTTTTTTAACAAAGTGCTGTTTGGTAATTTAAAATTTAATGCATCAATTAAAGATGTAGACATGTCAGTGGAAGGGAAAGATCTAGTTAAGTAACCCATTTTACCCACGTGAGGTACACTGACATCATGTAAGCATAGGCATATTTCACAGTAAATCTTTGGATCAGTGGGATAACAAAGAACGGAGGGGGGAGCTGGGGAACTAAAAATTCTTTTTTTTTTGTTTTTTTTGAGATGGGGTCTCCAGATGTAGTTCAGACCTGAAGTTACTATGTAGCCCAGGCGGGCCTCAAACTCTCAGAGATCCTCCTACCTCAGCTTCCTGAATGCTGGGATTACAGGTGTGCGCCACCATCCTGGCGCAAACTCAGAATTCTTAAAAACCACTTCAGATGATTCTGATGCATGGATTGGTCCAAGAGCATTTCTAGGACTGATTTTATAATGACCATGCTGCCATTTAACAAAATTTCTCATGTTTTTCGCTCTTTTCATGGTAAATAAATGATTAAAATAAACCATTAAAATGCATTTACTTTGTGAACTCATAGTCATTAAGAGGACGAGTTCTTTAAAGAAAAGCACCATAGTTGATAATTCTACTTGTTTTCCTGGGACACTGAGAATGACTTCTGACATGCTATAGTTTGGATCTGGAATGTCCCCAAAAGGCGCAAGGCTAATGGCACGGTTGCCAGCTTATGGCACCATTCAGAGGTGGCAGAAAGAAGTTAGTACACTAGGGGTGTGACCTTGAGGGGGCACTGGGATCTCAACCCCTTCCTTCCTCGCCTTTGTGGCCACCATGAAGTGAGTAGACCTCTGCAAAATGCTCCTGCTACCACAGGCCCAAAGTGAGGAGGCCAAGAGCCATGGAGTGGAACCTGACAGTGTGAGCCTAAATCGGTCCTTCCCCCTTCGAAGCTGATTACCTCAGGTGTTTTGTCACTGCGAGGGAAAGCAAAGACATAGCCTGAGTGAAATATCCGACATGAAAATGCCAGGTTTGCGGGGCCCAGGCAAACACGCGCTGTGGAGTCTTGTGATAACAGAACACAGCCGGGCACTCTGAGAAGCGGACCAAAGTCACGCAGGCACGGTGGACATCCGTGTGGAGCCTGGAGACATCACCTGCCCGCTCTGGGCTTCTAGTATTTCAATGCCTCAACACCCCGATGCCCGTGTGTATCAAATTTCATATGTCTCATACTAAAGTTTGACAACTAAGAGGAAAAACAAATGGTACAGGAGCAGGGTCAGATCCTAGACGGGCACCCGGTGCGGATGCCCACCTTCCTCTGGGGAAAGCAAGCTTACGTCTAGTGTCAGAGAGAAGGCATTTCAGGAGAAACCCCAGCTCACCTGGAACTTGGTCATCTCCACTCAGGGAAGAGCAGATTCCTGGAAAGGCAGAGTTGGGGGGGTTAAAAACGCCATGAAAACCGAGCCCACCTTTCAAAGGCGCACACAGCAAGCCCTGCGAGACTGTGGGAGTCGCTCAGCTCCTGTCTCCATTTCCTCCCTCGCTCTCTCCGAGGGGCTTTGGATCAGACACGCCAAGTCTCGCCCTCGAGAGCCCGAGGTGAGTGAACTCGGGGGCCGCCAGCACGGCCGAGAGGCGCCGTCCTCGGACGCCCGGCTTCTGCCCCGGAGCTCGGCGGAGGCGGGTGGCCGGGCTGCCCACGATGCCCACCCCCGACCTCTCCCCGACCTTCTCCCCAAGCCCGCTTGTACTGGGCCGCGGGGCCCCTGGCGTCCCCGCGGCCCTCTCCGGGGTCCCCCTCGGCCCCTGACGTCCGCGGAAAACCTCCTCGGAAGAGGCCGGGCAGGGCGCGGGGAAGGCCGGCCTGGCCCCGTGGGTCTCGCCCGTGACCGCGGCCCTGCGCGGCGGCCGGAACGCGGCGCGGACACACGTTCGGTCCGCCCTCCCGCCCCCGGCCGGCGGACTCCCTTTCGCCCGGAGCCCACACCTGGCCACGCGGACTCCGGACGCCCACTCTGCCCTGGCCGCGGGCTCCGAACTACAAGTCCCAGGGAGCCGCGCTCTGGACACGCCCACTTCCGACGACGACTTCCGGCGGCGACCGGGCCTTCCGGTCAGCCTCGGTGCTTTTAGCCGGCACAGGTTGAGCCCGCCCGAGGCGTCTGTCAGGTGTTAATATACCACCGGGCGGGAGCATGTCAATCCACCTAAGTTCGTTTCTACCGTCATGCATAAATTGATACTTCCCACATGACATCTTCCTGTCATCTCCAAAGTCCATTCTTTTTTTTTTTTTTAATAATGTCTCCAAAATATGCAGAATACAAATACAATCCCTTCATTCTGGAAAGCAAACACAAGAGATTGGTGTAAATCCAAAGGTTTAAATGCTTCTATTTTGGATAATTCAATTAAGAACCTATACAAGTTTGTTCCCAGGTGCTAGCACATCACTTGGCTCTGCGAAGGAAAATGAATTCCAAAAACTAACATTTTTTTTTCAGTATTTCAAATCTCATGATTACATAAAAATTTAGAGGCCAATGATATCCAATAGCTTTTAAAAATAAGCTAAACAGATTCCGCTGTTATCAACTTCACCAATATTGGCCAGGTCTGTTTAATATATACACAAGGAAAATACACCCAGTCTATAATTTCTTATAAAATAACAAGTAAGGAGTAGATGTAGCAGGTGTCTTGCTCTGCTGTAACTTTTGCTTCAGAATTATCCCAAAACAATCACTTCCCATCATACTCCTTAACTTTGCACTACACAGGAAATTTTGTCCTCACATCCACTCATGTGAATGCCTGTTCGGTCACTAGACTGCTTCTTCCTATCCACTTCCTGGGTCCCATTAGTAGTGTGAGTCTCAGAACTACTTTCAGTACATGCTGTACTGGCCACCTTATCGAGAGTAGATGCTTTATTGTAGAGCTCATAATCTGTTCTGCTCTTTTTTTCTCCAAGAAATCCAATAGCTTCTACATTTTGTTTGTTCAAAACTTCACTAGACTGTGTATTTCCACTTTCATTATTGTATTTGTCAACTGCACCCCTTGCTTCCTCATCCAGTGGCTCTGCCTTACTTACTTCACACATCTGCTCAACCACAAAACTCTCCTTATCTAGTTCTATGCTGTTGAGGTCAGTGACTTTAACAGAAGCAGTGTAATGCCCCTACGCATTACAATTCCAAGTAGTCCATAGCTGTCGTTAGTGCTGGAGAAATTTCAGAACCCTCCTCTACTGTACTTTAAAAAGCTCATTTTCTTGTACTGGCATTCTGATGTCCTGAAAATCTTCTCTTCTTTCTGTTAAACTTTCACATTCCAAGCAATGAGTCCTTAATACCAGCTGACCGTGAAATAATTTTTCCACTAGCTCAAAGCCAATTTGCTCTGCACCTTTGTTTATGGGCCTGACTTCATGAACGTTCATAGGTTTAATATTTTCTGGAGATTCATCTCCACAATGATTAGTTGTATTATCATTTTCATACTTCCCAAAATCCTCTTCAAGATCACACTCACGTTCTTTAGATTGTCCTTCGGATCCCTAGTTTGTTGTTGGTTTTCCCAGACTATAGAATTTAGAGGGAATGCTGGGTTGATTCATTGTAGACTTTAACCCATTGATTTTAACGCTTGATTTCTATTTTTTTTTTTACTCTTGATTTCTTTTGAGAGGGTCTTGTGCTCTCATTTTCAGAAATGCACTTGGGGATTACTTTAGAAGGACTCTCCAGTGTACCACCAGTAGCTTTTCTTATTGATTTAGTTTGTCTCTGGTTTTCGTCCAATTACTGGTGTTCCTTGGAAACTGACTTTTTTCTTCATGTTATCAAATTCAGTGTCACTTTTTCTTTTCCCATTCTTTTTCTTTTTGAGACAGGGTATCGCGATCTAGTTCAGACTAGGCTTGAGCTCACTATGTAGCCCAGGCCAGCCTGAAATGCTCCAAAGTTCATTCTCAACCTGAGCTATTCACAGCCTTACCTTTGTGGGGGCACGCACCTGGCAACCCAGAGCTTCAGGAGGCCAAGGCAGGAGGAACACAAGTTTGAGCCCAGTTTGGGCAGTTTAGTGGACAGGTGGGCAGTTTCAGTTCTTCTAGTGGACCCTGTCTCAAAAGAATAAGGGACTGGGGATTTAGCTCAGTTCTAGCAGATACAGAGTGGGCCACCAGGAAGAGTCAAGATAACGGGCTCCTCAAGGTGTCTTCTCTCTTTTCTGCTGTCCACATTTGTGGGAACTTGTGAAAAGTTCCACATATGGGGTCCTGAGAATTATTTGGTGCTGTCCTGGGATCTTGTAATTGACAGGTCCTGCTTATTTCGCCAACCAGCTTTGCCACGCCCTACCTCCTATATCAACCCTGTCCCCAGCACCCTCATACACACTGCTAGGGCACAAGTGTGATGTTCCCCAACCTGTGTGTTGAAATCCTAATCCCCTGTGTAATGGCACGAGAGGATGGGTCTTTGGGAGGTCATTAGGTCACAAGCACAGAACCTTCATGCAGTGGTTTGAATATGCCCACCAGAAAGCATGTGTTAGAGATTTTCTCCCCAAGACAACAAGTGTTGAGAGGGCCCTTTGAAAGATGCGTAGGCCACAGGGCTCTGCCTTCATGAATGGATTAATACCAACTATAAAAGTCTTGATTTCTTACACTCTCTCCCTCCTCTCTCTTCCCTTTCTCTCCCCCCTTCCACGGGATGACAAAGCCAGACGCTCTCACCGATGTCTGCACCTTGCTGTCGCCTTCCCAACCTCACAGACTGTGAGAAATAAACTTCTCCCTTCATGAGTCGCTGGCCTGTGGAATTCTGTTACAGAGCGTGGAACGGTCGAGGCTGCCTCACTAATGGGTGGTAGGACCTTCATAAAGAGGCCCAGGAGACCCTCATCTCTCAGGCCATGCAGAACACAGCGAGAGACAGCCATCCGTACCGGGAAGCAGGTCCTCCCCAGACCCCAACCCCTGGCCTCCAAAGCCATGAGATGGTTTTCAGTTCTCGATAAGCCCCCGAAGCTCTGCTAATGTGTCGTAGTGGCCTAAGACATCTTTCTTATAGTTGTGCCTCATGCTCACGCTCTTGTTCGTCCGCTGTGCCGAGGGCTCCTGGACCCCTGTGCCACTCATGCTCAGAGAACTGGGCCCTCACACACCCTCCAGTGGGACACCTGCCTTAGCAACGCTCAGTCCCACTGCACTTGTTTGGCAGATTTCACGTACATCTGTGAACCTCATAGGGTTCCTGGTCACCTGAGGATGCAAGCTGGAGGGTGGAATACCCCTGTTCCCTAAGGAAGCCCCATCATGCTGTTACTTGGGAGGTAGTGGGGCAACACACAGAAAGAGCAACAAGTATTAGCTTACCACTGCTGTGACAAATACCTGAGAAAAACAACTGAAATGGAGGAAGGATTCATTTTGGTTCATGGTTTCAGAGGTTTCAGTCCACGGGCACTCGGCCTGGTAGCTTTTGGCCCTGTGGTGAGGCAGATCTCATGATGGAAGCTTGCGGTGGAGAAAAGCTGCTCAACTCATGGAAGCAGCGAGTGAGCTGGCGAGGGAGGGCTGGGGAGAAGGTATCATCCCAGGGCTGTGCCCTTGTGACTTCTGCCCTTCAGTCAGGCCCGCCTCCTAATGGCGCATCCAGCTATGTACTGCAGTGGGCCAATCCACTGGCAAGCTAGAGGCCTTATGAGGCAATCACCTCCCCACAGCCCCAGCTTGACCCTCACTGCCCTGGGAACCAAGCCTCCCACACCAGCCTTCTGGGGACATTTGTGAGCCAAACTGTCACAGGTGTGATGAGAAGGAAAGCAACTGGCTCAAAGCAGGAGGGGAGGGGCAGTGGGGGGAGGGCAACAGAATCCAGCAGAGACTGCGGACCTGGGTGCTCGCCGCAAGCTGAGCCCTCTACGCTGACCTGGAAGTGAATTGCTCTCTCCTGCAGATGTCCTGTGTGGCCCTGGGGCTGCTCCAGGTACCCCAAATGAGGAGAGGTCAGGGAGACAGCACTGCATTGGCCATTGGCCTGGACCTGCGTGAGCCCTTTTGGGTCCTGCTTAGGAGGCATATGATGTGGTAGGAGCTTTGGAGAAGCCCCCCATCTTTTTTTTTAAATCAAAATAGTGGGACTAAGGTTAATGGTAGTGGGGAACCCTCTGCGGTAGAAACCTTGTCAGTCTCATCCTCGCCCTGGTCCTTCCACCCTCAGCAGATCCCAGCATGGCCTCAGAAGAGCAATGTGGCCCACAGGCTGTGGGCCCCCATCCCTGCTCTGGGCAGCTCCCCAAGGCCAGGCTCTGGGGAGCTGCGTCCTAGGCTCTGTGTCGTCTGCCCACAGAGGTCTTGAAGTAGCCGTCCGGGAGCACTTGGGTCTTCAGACCTCAACCGGGGAGCCCTCGGGCACATAGGGAAGGGAAGGTGGAGGGACTTCCATTTTCTCATGTCCTCGTGGAGCCCTGCCCAGGCTTGGGCCCAGCATTCACTCTGGCCTGTTGACAGCACTTTGGAGCAGGGGTTATTGCTCACTGTCTTAAATTGAGAGCAGAGAGGATGAGGCAGACAGTGACTCGCCCACTGCTGGCAAATGGCAGAGCTGGGATTCAAACCGAGCATCTTGGGTAGTGGACTGGGAACACTGTCACCACAGCACATGCACCTGTCACCTGGTCTTCTCTGGTTACCACAGATGGCACAGACTGGGTTAGAGAGGAGGAGGAAACAACTTCTCTGGGACGCCTGGGGTCCTCTGTCCAGTCCGTGCTCACTTAGCTCCTCGCTTCCAGGCGGGGTGAGGCAGATGCACTGCAGCAAGAGGGCCCAGCACAGGAAAGCTGCTTGCCTTGCAGCAGCCAGGAAGCAGAGAAAGAAGGAGAAAGCCGGGTCCAGTTCCCAAGGCCACACCCCATGATCTACTCCCTTCTCGGCCCCACTGCCTGTGTCCTTTACCTCTCAGTAAGGCCATGAAATGATGATCTTATCGGTGGATTATACACTGAAGACTTATGGCCCTCAGGATCCTGCCCACCTCCCCAGAGCCCATCAGCAGCCTATGGGGGATGGGGATGTATCACAGCCAAACCCATAACAACTTTTTTTTTTTTTTTGAGACTCGGTCTCGGTATTCATTTAGGATGGCCTTGAGCTCACTGTGTACTTCAGGCTGGCCTTGAACTTGTGACAATCCTGCCTCAGCCTTCCAAGTGCTGGGATGTGTGTGCCACCACTCCTGGCTATAACAAGGTTTTTGAGGAGAGGGACATTATTCTGTTAACTGTAGTAAAGAGAATTTATTTTGATATTGACAAGGAAGACAAAAGAAGACTATTGCAATATACCACCCCAACCTCCGAGTAGGTAGAGGGGCTGGAAGTTAAATTGATCACCACGGGGATTTAATCAGTCACTCTTGCGTAATGAGGCTTCTGTAAAACTCCCAAAAGACGAGGTTCAGAGAGCTCACAGTTAGCCAAACACGTGGGCCTGAGCGTGAACACCAAGGAGAGCAAGAACACACCCGTGTGTGTGGAGGATTGTGCACCCCACCTCCATGACAGAAGCACATGCATCTGGGGTCTTTCCAGATCTCACCTGTGTATCCCCTTATTTGGCCTTCTACTTGTATCCTTTGAAATATTATTCATAATAATTGGGTAAACATAAGTGTTTCTCTAAGTCCCATGAGCCACTCTGGCAAGTTAATACGACCTAAAGAGATGGTGGGAGGTGGGAACCCCAGTTAATGACGGTCAGTTAGAAGTTCAGGTTGAACAAACTGGGCTTGCGGTTGGCTTCTGAAATGGGGGAGTGGGAAGTCTTGAGGATGAATCCGGCGGTTTTGATTGGGTTTCTAAGGTATGTCACTAGAGCCACTGCAGTGGCAGCCTGGGCAGAAGGAGAAATGTGGGTCATGGAATAAGATGAAGAATAGTGTTTCCCTCAGTTTCTGGTGTAAAAAAAAGAATGAAATACACAATGTTCTCTTTCAAAAGGGATAAAACAAAACAGAAGATTAAATTAGGGACAAATATACCGAGATGTGACTGGAGGGACAGAATAGGGACAGAGATGTGACTGGAGGGACAGATATGCAAAATGCTGACCTGTCCACTCACAGATCCCCTAGGCCCTAGAACGTTAGCCATCTTGATAGTGAAGCAGAAAAGAATAAATGAAGAAAGCACTTACTCTAGGAAGTAACAGAGTCCTCACTAAGATTTTCATAATATATATGAGTCTAAATGTGTATCAAAGGGGGAAAACTCATCAATCACCACATCTCCATCCTGTGGACTCTTCTGGGAAAGCATCTGGGAAGAGGAAAATCACCCTCAAAAATACTACTTGCAGGATAATAATATTCAAAGGCAACATTTTAGGAGTGGCTGCAAAGCCCTGAGTCAGAGTGGAGGTGGATTGCAGTGCCTGCCAAGTAAGTACATATGTGTGTGTATATGTGTTGTGCTTTATTCCTGTGGACCTGGGTGGACACTCTAATGCTCCTGACTACTTAAACCAAGTCTCCATGCCTCTGATGGAATCCTCAGCTCTGCCTGCCCTGGCACTCAGCAGCTAAGGTCTTCTGTCCAGGTGAAACAAGTTTGAGGATCATCTTCTCCACCTCAAGGGACCACGATTTCATCCAAGACCACTGGTGCCACTGTCCCATGTGCCGCCCGAGTCCTTGTGGGCAGATTTGCTCTCCAGCCTGTGTCTGTGAGCCATAGGTATGGATGGTGTCTTAGTTACTTTTCTCATTTCTGAGACAAAATACCCAACACTCAAAGTTAAAGGAAGAAAGGTTTATTCGGGTCACAGTTCATAGAGGTTTCAGTCCACGATCAGCTGGCTCCAGGGTGGCCTGGCAGAGGGCATCGCAGAGGAGAAAATCCTCAAGGCAGGTAGAAGGCAGAAGGCAGAAGGCAGAAGGCAGCAAGCAGCAAGCAACAAGCAACAACCCTCTTTCTGTCCCTTATATCTTATCCACCCTATATGCCCCTAGGGTGGGCAGTACTTGCACTCTGGGTGAGCCACCCTTAATCCCTCCCAGAACTGTGCCAAACCAATCAGTGGACTAATTTAGTAATCACACACCCTGATCCCAGCATCACATACTCCAGATTCAGCCGCCTCCGAAAAGCCCCATGTATGACTGCCTGAGGCTTTGCGGGAACATCTAGAAATAAACCGTAAGAGATGGAATTTGGGATGATGCAAATGGATTGTGCCACAGGATTCTATGTTAGGTGTTTGCTGAAATGATCTCGAAGGGACCATGCTCAGCCAAAAACATTTTAGCAGTTTGCCCTCCCAATTTCAAAATAGGGAGGTCTGGCCTCTCACACCAAAGGTTCAGAGTGGTCACAGAACATTGCATGCATGTCCTATCAATGTCTGCATGCCAATCACATGTGGAACCGCTCCTGGCTACGTGTGTTCCCCACTGCCTGGACAGCTGGCAATTTCCACTGAGTGTAGAAAATCCGAAGGAGTAACTTAGAATCAGTGGAATCAAGTTGCACTTCTAAGGTGTACAATTTGACCTCCTTCTATCCTGCTCCGGTCTCTGAACCTGCTGATCCGACTGTTTCACACATTGCCACGATTCCTTTCTACACCTACAACTATGGTTTCTCTGTTGTATTTGCTTTCATGGTGCACTATGAGAAATGCGTCTTTTAACTTATTTTCAAACAAAATACAAAAATTGAAAAACATTTCCACATTTCCCACCACCAAAAAAGTAGAGTCACCTGGACAGACCTTTACAGCCCTGGAATTCAGGGGCATTTCAGGGCAGTGAAATTATTCTGCATGCCACTGTAAGGGCAGATGCATGTCATTTTGAATTTGTCAAAACCTAAGTAATCTATGCCACACATGAACCCTTATGAAGTCTATGGATTTAATTTAACATGGATGAAATGATATTGCCTTATGATTTTTGACATGTAAATAGTAGATGAAGTGATGAAGACTGGAGGGAAGAGGAGGATCTTTCTAGATTTTCTTGCTTTTTTAAACCTAAAAACACTAAACACTAATAAAGTCTATTAATTTTAAGGAATCATAATCTCCAAGTTTTAATTTTTTTTCAAAATTTTTATTTTTATTTCTACATATTGCAGTATATTATGATTACCCTCATCATGAGGAGCTAGTACAGGTGAGTAATATATCTTAATTCTTTTTATCTTTGCTTTCCCTTTACTCACTCCCACCTCTCTTGGATTTCTTCCCACTTATAAATGATCTATCCCTATTTCTTACTATCTATCATTCATTTTGCTTTTAAATTTACTTATGCTTCGAATTTCTCATATAAGAGAAACCATGCAATATTTTAACTTGTGTGTTGATTCGTTCCATGTAACATTATGTTCTGAAGTGCATCCATTTTCCTAAAATGACACAAAATCACCCTTCTGTGTAGAAGAGTAGTAGTCATTGTGTACAAACCACATTTTCTTTATCAATTCATCTGTTGAGAGACATGTAGTCTCTAAGAGGTTTGCCATCACTGGGTCATTATATACATACATGTACACAAAAATTTTACATTGCTTACAAATGAAAATAAGAACCACCAAAAAACAACAAAGGAATACTAACAGAAAAATTTGCCACAGAGTTTAATAATCTAGCCATGAAATAACAAAGACTATTTTTGTTTCAGTGTTGTATTAACAAGAGCATACACAGGTTATCGATAGAACATCAGGTGACCAAATTCAAATCAGAGCTGCCCAGCAGTGAGAAGTATAAATTACGGTCCCATCATGTGTTAAATCCTCAGCCTGTGGAATCTGGTGCTGTCTGCAGTTGACAGTGTCAGAACTACACCGGATTAGAGGACACCCAGCTGGTGTCTGCGCCAACCTGATTGCTTACTTACTAGTTGGGAAAAATCCCCACATATTTTTGATGTCTCGGAAGTCTTCTGTGTATTCAGTGGGCGCACAGGAGAAACTGAGTCTGGTTTTGTTTTTTCTAGCAATATCCTCAGAGCAAGAGTGATTAATCACAACCCTAAAAACAATAGGAAAAAAAGGGGGGAATTATAGAAGGGGGAATTCCCTAATCAGAATTATAGAGGGACTCACAGTGTGAGGGAGTGGGTGGAAAATTACGAAGTTTTTGGAGGACTTTCACAAAGTGGCTTAGCAGAATTCTTTGCTAAAACCGGGCTCTGCAGGCAAAGGCCGAGGGACAAGCAGAAACAAGATTCCACAGAGCCTGACTTGAATTCTTGTCAACTGCCCTCTCCTTAGCATCTAGAATAGTGACCTTCTACATAGGGGGGCACTGGCCAGTCATTGTTAAATTAGTAAGCAAATGAATGCCCCATTCTGGGAACATTTCTTTCCAACAAAAAGTCCTAGTGGAATCAAAGAAATGTTTTTTTTTTTCCTTTGGTGTGTGTAACAAGCAGGGTGTGTTCTTCTCTGAGTGACTCCGTTTTAAAGAACAGCAGCTTTTAGGCTGTGGCTAAACGACAGTTTGGCCTGAGTTACTCCATTTTGAGTGCAAGTGCCAAGGTAAAATAACTTTACTCCTTGTTCAAGTAAACTAACTGCTGTCTGTGCAGCACAAGCACAAGGCAGAAACTGATAAATAACTTATTCCAATAAGAATTAACTCTTTGGATCAAATCAGAAGCACAGGCATGCATGAGTGTGACGATGAAGCTTCAATCATGAACTCCACTGGTTTGGGCGCTGCCTGGGGCATTAGTGAAGTACACTCTGGATGTGTCTGGGTGGGTCATGAAAGTATGACGTCGGAGTCTGTATTTAGTCCCTGTTCCTGTCCTCTGGCACTGTTCTGCTGCCCTCCTTCCTGGCTGCCATGAATTGAGCAGCTCTGCTCCCTCCTCCACAGCCTTCTGCCATGGTATTTATGCTTTGTAGCAAGACAGTCATCAATGGATAGCTCTGAAACTGTAAGCCAAACATACCATTTCCTATTTTGAATTGGAGGATTAGGTACGGTATTTGGCTCCAGTAATGGGAAAGCTAGTAAATGGACATATCAAATCATACCAGAAAAACCAGGCATATGAGCTTATCAAACACACCAGAAATAAACCCCTCACCTGAGACCTATAAAAGAGTAGTGCCTCAGACTGCAAGTATGGGGCACCACTGGCCCCATCGCCTGGTCATTCACGATGAGGTTTATGAAGGAAAATGGCCAGGGAAAGGAGCTCCATCTGTTCCAGGGCTCCAGCTGAGCACACTTTCTCCTGCTTAGGATGCCCCCATCACCTGCTTTAGGCTGACACTTTGGAATCGCCTGCTGATGGGACCCACGTGCCTGGAACAGCTCTGAGCTCTGAACAGCTCTGTGCCTGGCAGCTCTGTGGCTTTGTGCTCCTAAAATCCTTATCCGGCCACCTACAATGATTTTTACATCTGTGTTAGTTGTGTTTGCAGTCCCCCCAAAGAGCCTTTTAAACCTTGTGGGTGCTGTTATCTTTTTGTAGCCATTCTATACTCCACATATTACTATGTGAAGTGTAATGTGTGACTTGAATATTATAGATTAGTAATTAAAACTAGAATGGAATAAAAGAACTTGTGACTGCTCTGTTTATGGATACCAAGTGAAATCAAGAGTACTCTGAGTTACAGTTGATGAAAGTGATGTAGATTGTTAATTTATTATTATTCAATAAATTCTAACATTGTGGAAAGACACAAACGTGTATAGTCTATGTTAGTGGCATAGCTCACTTTTAATTTTCCTTCCTAAACTGAATACTTTGTAGCTTGTAAGTAGCAATATATATTTTTTCTAGAAAGCAATACATTTGCTAAAACAAATTCGATTTTGCTTCATTTTCTATGCCTTCAAATGGTGAGAAGATGGTTTTTAGTATTCTGGTGCCATCTTTCTCCAACATGTTTATTCTTCCCTTGAACACAGGATTATTTGGAAGGCAAATATAAACAATCCAAAGTAATATAAAGTACCTTTCTCACGTCTTCATTCATTTCTAGCATCAGGTTATTATCATTCATTTAGCATATTAGAATCACTGCAATCTTTTAAGAATCCTGATGCCAGGACTACACCCAGACCAACTAATTCAGAATCTCGAGCTGGGACACAGAGATCTTTTGTTTTTATTTTTCATCTTCTGTGTGCTAGGGATATAACCTAGGCCTCGCGCATGCTAGGAAAGCGCTCCACCCCTAAGCCATGTCCTCAACCCGGCTTCTCTTCAAAAAACTTCCCAGCTAAGGCCACAGTACTTTCAGTGTAGGCCAAGGTACTCTCAAGACGGAGACTTCCGGGCTTTCGGGTAGCCTAGACTTGACTTCCGGAGGGCTCCGCGGCCGCTTCCGCTTCCGGCCCCGCCCCTCTCTCCGAGGGCATGCGCAGTAGTGGCCGGAGCGGTCTGCTTGGGTTTCTTCGGCTGTGGCCCCGCGGTCCGGGTTTCTGGTCCGCCCCGGAGCCTCCGGCAGGGCCAGCGGGTGTGGCCGAGCGAGCGGCCTGTGCCCGACGGGGTCCGAGGCCGCTGTGGGGAGCGGGGCGGGTGGCGCCGGCCCGTGGAAGGCGAGTCCCAGCGAGCGGGGGCGCGGAGCTCTGGACGCTTCGTCCCCCTTCCCGGGCCGGGGCGCGGGCCGTTCTGCGCCCTCCCCAAGCAGGACGGCTGAGGAGGCGGGTGGCCCACGTCTGCCAGGCGCCCGCGTGTGGCGGGGTTGACGTCCCTTTTCCTGAGCGGTGGGGAGCGGTCTCCCCGAGTGGGGTTGAGCGCTGTGCCCCGCAGACGCGTCACCGCGCTCGGGCCAGCGTGCTCGGTCGCTCGGTCTCCTCCTGCACTTCGTTGACCGCCTCACGTAGATGATAGCCACCCACGCCTTGCGGAGTGCTGGCCTGGAAAATGGCTTGCGGACTCACCGAAGACGAGCACGTGGTGACCCGGGCCGAGGCTGGCATTGCCGAAGGAGCCGCGGGACAGGGACAGCCGCGCCCTGCCCTTCAGCGCATGACGCGGCGGTGGGAAGGGAGTGGCCTCAGTTCTTCCCGAAGAATAAATGCAGTTCACAGAAGTACCCTGCCGGGGGTGGCGAGGGGAAGGCAGCTGCGGGGAGGGACAAAGTCGCCCCTCAGAAAGGTGGCCTGGAGCAAGAGGCTGGTATTTGCCGTTGTCCTGGAAGAAACTGAGTTTTGAAGGACTTTGAGAAGTTGAGAGGAAGTAATTCGTATTTCGAAAAGTGAAAAATATTTGAATATTGTACAAACAAGATTAACAAAGCCTTTAAAACTAAAGATCATCTATGTGCCCACCGCTCTAACAGGTCAAGTTATTTCATCTGAAACGTCTTTACATGTGTATTTGTTAAGCTTAAAAGTTGTTCCTTGTCATGCACATGGCAGTTTCTGGCAGTTTGTTGCAGTCTCATCATCACTCCTGCAAATGCACTTCAGGACAGTCCCCTTAACCTGCTGTGTGACCCTGAATCCGCTTAGCTACCAGAGAGAGAACAGAGTTGACGAGATTGCTCGGTGGTGCAGCGCGTGCTGAGTGTGTGCGAGACTCTGGGTTTAGTTCTTAGCACTGCAGAAACCCAGGAAACTCTAAAACAGCAGGTGTACAATAATACCTATACAGTTACGGTGAAAGTTCAGAGATGATGTACATTTAGGACTTGGCATTGCGTCTTTTGTGTGTTAAGTTGGTATTGTTATTTTGGAAAGTATTTAAACATTTCTCGTCTTTTAAAAATGTTCTGGCCCAGAGCCAGCCTCCTCTTCCCATAAATTCTAAGAGAAAGCCAGTATCACTTGCCATGTCTTTCAGAGTCCTGTTTGTCGACAGAACAAATCTGAACACTTTGTGTTGGGATGAGTTTTAGGCTAGAGGGATAGCATTGGGTCAAGTGGTCCCCACTTTCCTGGAGCTCACATCAGAGGGTAGTGAGAAAGCATGAAAGTGAAGTGTGAGTTGTCAGAGGATCGTAAAGGAGAGGACTCAGAAAGAAGACCTTTCTGATGAGGCAACAAAGGTGTCTGCAGGGAGGGATAAGGCCTAGTGGGGGGCATGACTTAAATGTTGGGAGGCCCCAAGGTGAGTGGTGTGGATGCTGACGGCGTCCTCCTGAGCCCTCCCAGCCTTCTCATTCCATGGAGACAGTCTGGACTATCCGAAGCCCCTTCTTGAGCCTTTCTCCAGTGAAGCCATCCTGGTGCAGGCCTGGGGTGCGGGTGTACACAGCAGCGCCTGGATGGGCAGGGTTGGGTTAGCTCTGCAGGAATCACTGGTGCTGGGAATGTGGCGGTGGCCTTTACCCAGACGGAGTGGAGCACTTGGGTGCTGTTCAGCAGGCCCTCTACAGGGATGCGATGCTGGGAAACTACGGGGCTCTGCTGTCTGTGGGTAGGGATGTCTCTTTTACTTAGAATTGGTGTACTGGACAACATTTTATTTCCATAAGGTACATGACTTGAGGGAATTAAACATTTTAAATGATTGTTTTTTAAAGCATGGGCTTAGAAGCTGGTGTTTATGATCCTTTTATTCCTCAGAAAGGTCAGAGTTGTATGGAATTTAAGATGGTGGCTTTGCTAGTGCAGGTCTGTAGCTTCTCCATGTTGGAACTTACCTGCCTCCAAAAACAGGAGTCTCTTACCTATAAGGAGGACCCAATTATCTAACTGACATCCCTCCTCCACCTGTATTGGTGCCTGACTTGGACATCTTTGGTACACCCTGTAGGCCTCCCTGGCCATCCATGCCCCAGCAGAACCTCTAGCTGACAGAGGGCTTCCCTCTGCCCACCCAGCAGGAGCAAGGGGTTGACGTCTGCATGGAGGCCCTAGGGCAGGTGAGTGAGGCTGGAGCCTTTCCAGCAGCTGAGCATACAGGACAGCATGGAGCTGGCGCTTGGGCAGAAGTCATCCCGGAGTGCCCATGCTGGAAAACTGGGCTTTGGACTCTGATTTCTTCTTTAAAAGCTTTTTTTGGGGGAGTACACTGGGGAGTGAGGCTAAGGCCTCTCACATGCAGATACTTTCCTTTTTTATTTGTATTTTATTTTTTATTTTTTTGGTGCTGGGGATCGAACTGAGGACCCTGTGCTTACAAAGCGGGCACTCTAACCACTGAGCTACATCCCCAGCCCCTGATACTTTCCCTTTTAAATCTCATCCTCATGCCAAATGACTTGCTGTTTGCTCCTCATTCATTCCTCTCCTGTGGATCACTACCCCCTTCAGTCAGGCCTCAGGTCCCCACTTTGTGCCCTGAAATCCTCACTCTTTGGTGGTGGTGGTTTTGGCTCTAGGGACTGAACCCAGGCCTTGAGCGTTCTCAGCATGCACTCTGCGGTTGAGCTCCGTCCCAGCCCAGCTCTTTAGTTGTATCAGGTGGTCTTTTGTTTCTTTCTACCTTCTGCCCTTTCTTAATTCCTTCCAAATATTCTCATGTTTGCTTGTTAAATGACTGTATACCACTGTGTACTGGCAGTGACAGATCCTAAATATAAGCACAGCCTCCTGTCAGGTAATTGCAATTTTTGGCAAACAAACTGATGGGGAAGCATTTTCTGCCCTTTTCTGATATTTTTCTTTTCTGTTGTGGTGCAGGTAATAGAACACAGGGTGCCAGGGATGCTAGCCCAGCACTCAGCACTGAACTACATCCCAGTTCCTCCTGTGTCTTCTTTTGTTTTTCTTCTCTGTCCCTCTTTCTCTCAGCTGTTATTTTTTCTAGGTATACTTTGCATATATTTCTGGATGTCATTTCCTCAGCATCAGAATCCATTTGTATTAATGTTTCACTCACCAAAAAAATCTCCACTGCTAGTATTCTTTCTAAAACTCTATTGTTTTGCCTATATTATTTTCAGGGGAACTTTATAACTGTATTTCATGGAAAAGACCAGTGACAAATAGTCCTACTTTACAGGGTGTTTTTGAATTGTTTTGATGTAATTCCTTCTTGCTATGTTTAATTTCTCCTCCCCCTAAATTCTTGTATAGATTCTTTATAAAATAACACTAGTAACTCTATTTTTATTTTGTGCCTTTTTGTTTTAATTTTTAAAATTTGACTGTTGTTTGGAACTTAGATGTAATAAAAACTAGCTGTTTCTTCTGATTACATTTATTCATTTGGAGGACTAATGTTTCCACAAAGACTTCAAAACCACTTAGTGTTTTATAATATTTTTCTTTTTTGTGTATCTCCCTCTATTTGTTAGTTTTTAGAAATGCTTATGGTGTAAAATTCAGGTGGTTCACATGCTGTTCGGTCTTCATATTTTGTTCTGATCATTCAATTTCTCTCCCCAGAGGAATCCTGTGGAAATTTCTGGATACGAAGTATCCTTTTTTTTTTTTAGGTGATGGGAATTGAACTCAGGCAAGTCTTCTACCACTGAGCTGAATCCCCAACCGCCAAGAAGCATGCTTTGTACAAATATATATAGTGTTTTTTTTCTTTTAGTTTTTTCACACAGGGTCTTGCCATGGAGTCCAGGCTGGCCTTGAACTCACTATGTAGCCCAGGGTGTCCTCGAAGTCCCAGCAATCCTCCTGCCTCTGCCTCCCGAGTGCTGGGGTTACAGGTGTGCACCACCATGCCTGGTATGTGTTCATTTTTTAAAAGCACATACTAGCACAGTGTTCTGCATCTTATGTCATCACTCATATTTTGGAAATCTCTTCACATCTCTCTATCAGTTAGAGCTGCCACTTTCTTCTTAATGCCTGCATGGTGTTCCCTTCTGTGTAATTTATGTAGAGTTGTCCCTTGGTATCTTCAGGGCATTGGTCCCAGGACCACAAGCCCCTCCCCAATACCAAAATCCTCAGATGCGCAGGTCCTTGTTATAAAATAGCATGATAATTTGCATATAACTTACCTGTATCCTCCTATATCCTTTAAATCGTCTCTAGATTACTTATTATACCTAATCATTCATAAATATTATATAACTAGTTGTACTGTATTGTTTAGGGAATAATGACAAGAAAAAACTCTGCACATGTTCAGGACAGATGCAATTGAAAACATTTTCTTTCTGCGGTTGTTTGAATTAGATGCGGAGCCTCAGGATGTGGAGGGCTGACTCTAATCAGTGCTGTTTGGTAGACTTAGTAAGTATGAACTATGCTGCAATGATTCTCTTTATTCACATGAATTCTCTCATGTATAAGTAATCTAAAGAATAAATTCTTAGGAGAATCGCTAGGTTTAAGGGTATATTTTCAGGCTCAGTGGACATGACCAGTGTTTGTGGAGATGTACTCCTCATGCCAGTGTACCATTTGTTGATGGTACATATGCTTTTTAAGCAGCTAGAGAAAAATCACATAGTTCACCTTTTTTTGAGACAGGGTCTTGATGTACATTCTAGGCTGGCTTTAAACTCACTATGTAGTCCAGGTTGGCTTTGAACTCACAGTGATCCTCCTGCCTCAGCCTTCTGAGTGCTGGGATTATACGTGTGTGCCATTGTGTCTGGTTAGTTCACCTTTCGACTGGTATTGTATGTTCTTTTTTTTAAATGTTCTTATATATATTTTAATATATATAAATAAAAGAATATATTAAAATTTAGATTATTAGAGTAAAATGTTCTTAGCCTGATAACTCTTTTGTTTCCTGAATTTTTTTCCCTGACATATTAAATGTCAGCTCACTGTTAGATTCTCACAGAGAAATTGTTCTCAGTTTGGGGGGACATTGTCATGTTCTCAAATGTCCCATCTACAAGGATTTGTTCAGTTCTCTTGGCTAGCTTTGTGATACTTGGTTTTTTCCCCAAATTTGTATTCATCATTACATCATTACAGTTCTATCTTTCTTTTTTGGTGTTTTCCTGTGTCACTTTCCTAAGAGACTAATTTCTTAGGTGCTCATTTCATCTTTTAAAAATTTTTTTTGGTGCTGAGGATCAAACTCAGGGCTTCGTGCTTGCTAGGTAAGCGCTCTACCACTGAGCTGAATCCCCAGCCTGCTCATTACATTTTTTTAGACAGTGGCACATTGGTCCATGAACTTCTTCTATGATTTTGGAAAAGAGGGCCACATCTGTGTTTGTGTGGGAAAGATGGCTGCAGTCATGTTTGTCACCTGATGCACAATTTGCAAACAAAAACAAAATTTTGCCAAACATTCTGTTTGTGAACCAAATCGAAAACAAAAGCATTCATGAACTGAGGCACCACTGTATTTTAATATTTATATTTTTTTCCATATTTTTAGAACCCTGCATCTCTTTAGTCTGGGCGACTTTTCTTAGTTAGCAGGACTCATAAGTGGGGTCACTGATAATTTTGTACAGCTCTTAGTTAATGTAGAATAGTACATTCTCCAAATCCATCTACAACTTTAATTTTCAGTGTTTCAATGTAGTGAGCATTTGAATTCTTAAAAATTTCCTTCAGTCTCTGAGGGCTGCTTTGAAACAGACGTGTCAACCCCGAGGCAAAATTCTTCTGAAGGCACTGTTCTGGGAAAGTGAGCAAAAAGTGTCGTGATGGAAAGCAGCCTGGACGGGAGGGCAGAAAGCACTATGTGTGCCCGGAATGTGGGAAAGTCTTGAAATGTGACTCTTCCTTCAGCCACCAGAGGAACCATGCTGGTGAGAAGCCACACATGTGAAGAATGTGGGGTGCCTTTAGGAGTAGCTGATTTCTTTTAAATGATCATAAAATTCATGTGGGCGAGCAACCTTACAGACGTATGTGAGAAATTCCTTAGAAGCATTCCACATTTATTAATCACCAGAGGATTCGTTCTAGAGCAAAGCCTCATCAATGCAATGAATGTAGACAAGCGCTCAGGAAGAACTCTATCCTTTTCAGTCATCAGAGAATTCACACTGGCCAGACACCCTGCCAGTGCCTGTGGTAAAGCTTTCTCTCAGAACGTGGCCCTTCATGAGAGAATATATTCAAGGGTCGGGCCTGGCAGAAGGCTTTCAAGGACAATGCAACTGTGCTGGAGCACCAGAAAGTCCGTGAGGGTTAGAAACCATTTCCATGCACTGAGTGAGGAAAAGCCTTAACAAGAGCTTAGCTTTCATCAGTTATCAAAGAATGTAGATGGGAGAGAAGCCCATCACTGTACCAAGTGTGTAAACCTTCCTGGTACAGTGCATTCATCACTGGGCAATGCAAGACTGGAAGACTTACAGTGGAAACAAACGCTGCCAGGTTAGGGATGGTGGGAAAGCTCTTATGAAGAGCACAGCCGGTACTGGACATCAGAGAACTCACACTGGGGAGAAACCTTATCACTGTAGGAGGCATGAGAAGGCCTCTTGGCACAGCTCAGGCCTCACTGAACATCAGAGGCTCTGTGCTGGAGAACAGCCTTGTAAGTGGCATGAATGTGGCAGGCTTCTCCACAGAGTTCAGCCCTTACACAACAGAAGAAAGCTGGTAACCAAGAAAGAGTCACTGAATGTAGTTAGTGTGGTAAGTCACGCAGAAGTTGTTTATTCCCTCTGACCGTGAAAGAGGAGACATTCAGTGCATTACATGTTTAACAAAGATACTGTGTTCTGGGTACCTTTGTCTAGGAGAACTTCTCATTTGTGAAGATGTGTGGTTTGTACAAGTGAGATATTTGAAGAATGTAAATCAGTGTGGAAATTGTTACTCTAGAATTGTGTACCAATTGAAAAGAATGAGGCAGAACTGAGTCAGGAGTAGAGATATTCCTGTGATACCTTAGGTGACACACAGCAGGTTGTTGGGTCTGGGTTGTAGCTCAGTGGTAGAGGGTCCCAAGCACTTGGGAGCACAAAGGCAGGAGGATTGTGAGGCCAGCATGCGAGAGGCCCAGGGCTCCCAGTACCACAAAAATGACAAGTTGCAGAAAATCAGTATGTTATGGTGTTATTTGTATTTTTAAAATAAAGCTATTCTTTAGTACTTGTACATATGCATTATATGCACTCAAAAAGACCTGGTAAAATAGAGGTGATACAGAAACTTTAACAGTAGTTATCTTTGAGGAGAATGTGTTATTGGCACAATGAAGTCAAATTTTACTTTGTGTTCTTTGAAATATCATATCTCTAATTTACTGTAGTTGTTTTCCTTACTATGGTTTAGAAGCCATAAAAATAAAACAACAAAACACATAAAAATGAAAACGTTTTGTATGACCAGAGACTTTACAGTATTGAAGTACAAGAGGTCAGACTTGAAGAAAATATTACCACCATCATAGTTAAAAAATACTACAGCATATTTAAAAATGTGAGAAAAACAGAAAAATCCAGTTGGGGAAATGTCTTGGATTTGATTGTGCCATGATTAGGAAAAGAAATCCAAATGGTCAAACTAAAAAGAGATGGCCAAGCATAAGGCCCCGAGTTTGATCCCCACCTCGGAAGGAAAAAAAAAAAAAAGAGAGATTGTCACCTGTAGAGGAGTGTGAATTAAGATAATCAGATTTCTGTGAGTCTGTATGGCAAAAATTAATAAGCTAGACAATATTCGGTGCTTTTGAGGGTGCAAGACTATAGGCACACTCACCTAAGGAACTGTGAATTAGCAATATACTTGCTGATGAGAAGTGTAATTTATGCCAATGTACTTTTGGGTATACTTTGAGTGTATCAACTTTAACATTTCTGCCTATTAAAAGTTAATAAAAGCCAGGCAAGCTGGCACACACCTGTAATGCCACTTGAGAGCACAGAGGCAGGAGGGTTGTGAGGCAGCCTGTTCTATGTAGCAAGGTTCTATCCCAAACCAAATCAAACCAAACCAGAAGTAAAGATGGTCTTTCCACTAGTGTAGTAATGAAAAGTTGCAGTAATTGTAATGTCTGCCCCAGAGCAATAGTCACATCGATACATGTCTTCCTTGTCATTTGTCATTTAACAATTAAGGCAGTCCTTAAATCAATGTTTGATGAGTTAGACTTGTGTGAACTGTCAGAAAGATGTCTAAGATAGTAAATGTTTAAAAAGCTGTATCATAAAATAATGCTATAATACTTCCTAGATAGTTATGCATTACTTGGATCTTTTATGATAAAAATATATCATGGATGAAGTTTAAAAGAATTGAAAGCAAATTTATAGAAGCATGTTATAAAACAGAAGAAAAGGAACTAACTTTGGTTCTAGCAGCCCTAGGAAATGAATGTATTCGCGTTACCCTCCATGACCCCTGCCCCTTATAATCCTTTCCTGAGTGTGTGTAGACCTTAAGACTTGCTTCCAACTATAGAGTATGGCACAGTGATGGAATGTCACTGCCATGATTAAGCTGCATCATGCGTCTTGTTCTCAGGAGGCTGTAAATTGCCTTTCTTGGACTTAGAAGCAAACTGCCATATGGTGGCAGAAAACTTCAAGGCCCCTAGACCAAACTTCAGCCAAGACCTAGTAAGAAGCAGGGACCTTCAGTCCTACAACCACAAGGAAATGTATTCTGTCACCACCTGAGTGGGCTTGGGAAGGGATCTTCTCTTATCCAGAGTCCACACAGCAACATGGCTTGATTGACAATTTGGGGTTAGCAGGGGTGAAGTCCTCTGAAGTTCTCTTGGGCTGGATGGCTGCAGTGACTGGATTCCACGGCTTGGAGCTCATGCCAGCTGTGTGCTGGGAGCTCAGCGGAAGCTGCCAACTAATGTGCTTACACGCAGTTTGTGCATTATAGTGGTTTCAGGGTAGCTGGGCTTTTTACATGGTGGCAGATTTCTCCAGTAGCAAGTGTCCTGAGAGAACCAGGCAAGCTTTCAGATCTATCCTTGGAAGGAAGTCAGGGAGTACCAGTTCTGTTGTTCCTACTGTTTGAAACCTGTCCAGATCAAGGAGAGGTGACACAGACGCTGTCTTTTCATGGGCGCCAAAGAACTAGTGATATTTTAAACTTGCCTCATTGTTCTTAAAGTGTACCTCATATATAATAAACACACATCTTAAGTGAATTCGATTGTACAAACTCATGCATTTATCATCTGAAATAAAGTATAAAAGTTTTTTATTCTATAAAAAGTTCTCCTGTGTCTCTTTAAGTCAATGCTTAGTAATTCCTCTTCTGTGATGATATAAGAATGGAATTATACATTGTATCAGTGTGTGATCTATGTTTGTGTGAATGCACTTAGGTTCTTTCACTCAACAGATAGCTTTGAAATCCATAATGTCACCTGTATGTTGTTTACTTTTTTCCTCCTGTGGATGGAGCCCAGGTGTGCTCTACTGCTGAGGTACATCCATCCGTAGCCCTTTTTAAAATTTTGAGACAGTGTCTAAATGACCCGTTGGCTTTGAACTTGGGATCCTCCTGCCCCAGCCTCCAGAGTAACTGAGATTATAGAAGTGTGCCGCTGTGCCTGGACAATTGTTTATTGCTGACTTGTATTCACTGTATGGCTAGTTTGTGATTTATTTACTTCTACCTCTTGTCGGGCCCTTATTTCCAATGTGTAGCTATTATGAACAAGGATGTGACCGTTCTGTATCTTCTGATGTTACCAGAGCATCTTTGAGAGTACTATTTTCTTACTACTCAAATCCATAGAGTTTCAATGCCCTAGGACTTTCGATGCCATTTTCCTCTCTAGATGATAAATATTTGCTATAATGAGCATTTAAAAAAATGTGGTAGTGGGGATTAATTCCAGGGCCTTTGCACTAACCTGCATCCCCAGTTACTCCTTTTTTTTTTTTTTTTTTTTTAAATTTTGAGAGTGTCTTGCTAAATTGGTAAGTTGCCCAGCCTGGGCTCGAACTTGTGATCTTCCAGCTTCAGCCTTCCCATATCATGAGTTTGTGGGATTAAGGAGCCTACATTTTATAGGACTTCATTCATCATTTTAATTATGTAAATACTGGGCATGAGAAGTTATAGAGCTAAGATTAAAAAAATGGATATTTCTCTACAAATCGTTTTCTCTTTAACTTTCTTCAAATCTCATCCCCTTAGAGGTTAAAAAAATTAAATTTCTCTCAGCACAGGAAGAGGATAGTATTGCTGTAGAACTTCAGGGGTTTTGGATTTTTAAAAAAACTGCACGGAGGGCTTGGGTGGGGATCTGGCTCAGTGGCGGAGTGCTTGCCAAGCAAGCACAAGGCCCTGAGTTCGCTTCCCAGTTACTGCCCCCCAACTGAACAGACAGCAGTTGTCTGCTCTTTGGATATAGGCTAATTATCTCTATCCCTGTTAGGAGTGGAGGGCTGAAGAAAATCTTAATGTACAAGCCCCAGACCTTTGCAGGTTTAGAAAGGAAACTTCTGCAAGAAAAGGCTAAGGGTTCTGCTATGAACAGGAGTGGTGTAGCACAGGTTATTGGGATAATTTGTTACCTGTTAGATAATGAAAAGTTCAATAAGAGGATTATTAACGTAATTAAACTCCCCCCCCCGCCCGCATTCTGCCTACCGATTGTGAATGTAAAACGAGATTAACTTGAATCTGTAGGGAAGCAAAGGACCTTGGGGTTAATAATAGGCTGCTTGTTTTTAAAGGTTGATGGCATCATGTACAAGTTTAAAATACGTGTCTGCTATGTTCGGAATGATCTCTAGGGTAGTACCAGATTCATGAGGGTACCTTGAGAAATTAGGTCAAAATGAATGGACAGAAATTATGAAACATACATGACAACAATAAACAAGACATTTATTTTTCATATTCATCTGGGGGAAAGGAAAAAAGTCAGTTTGCCCTACTCGACACTGGTCTTCCTAGAAGATTCTCCATCATTCCATGTCATTAGACAGGCTGTGTGTGACTGCAGAGTCACACCTGCACTCTTAATGCATAAAGAGAACCCCCTTTAATCCATAGAGAACTTCCTTTGAAGAAAGTCAGAGAGTGAGCCTCTGTGAGCAGCTCCGCTGGTGCACAGCCAGACTCCCTCTCTGAGTAAAGCTTTTTCCACACTGGCCACACAGGTAGGGTGCCTCTCCCGTGTGGACTTTGCCATGCAGAACACAGTTCCCTCTGGTGTGGAAGCTTTTCCTACACTGGGCGCAGGCGTAGGGCTTCAGGCCCGTGTGCACCCGAATGTGCACGATTAGGCTGCCTTTCTGACTGAAGGCTTTCCCACACTGGTCACATCTGTAAGGCTTCTCACCACTGTGAACTCTTCGGTGAACAGCAAGGTTACTTTGATTCCTGAAGCTTCGCTGGCAAATGGCACACTCATAAGGTTTCTGTCCAGTGTGGAGTCTCTCATGAACTGCCAGACTGCCTCGCTGACTAAAGCTTTTCCCACACTCTTTGCACTGATAGGGCTTCTCTCCTGTGTGTACTCGCTGGTGTGTAACAAGATTGCCTTTGGCCCGGAAGCTTTTCCCACAGTGGGTGCACTCAAAAGGCTTCTGACCAGTGTGGATTCTCTCGTGTAATGTCAGGCTACCTTTCTGACGGAAGGACTTGCCGCAGTCCTGGCACTCATAGATCTTCTGTCTCACTCCAGGTGACTCTTCCTGGAGTGTCTTAGAATCTGGGGACTTCTGTTCCAGCTTCTCTCTTCTGAAAGCATTCTGGAAATCCCAGCTGGACGATCCTGTGGCCTCAGAGTGATCATATTTGTGGTGGGCTTCTGTCATCACATCTGGTAACATGAGAGGGAAGTCATGTAAGATGCACCAATATACTGAGTAAGATTAGAAAAAGAGAAAGTGCTCTGAGTGCTTACTGTGTATCAGGCATTACACTGTGAACGTCACATGAATAATTTAATCCCGAAAGCAATCTAAGGAGATTGCTACAGATAAGGAAATGAGAATATAAGGAAGGTGTCAAAGGTCACAACATTAGATCAGAGTTGCGATTCAAACACCAGTATGTTCCACAGCCATCTACTATCTCCAAATTAAACACAGCCTCCCAAATCATCTTTTGAGGTAGACATGATTATCTCCAGTATACGTGCTGCCGAAGTGAGCGCAACATGATTATCTCTATAAGTAAGAAAAGAGGCTCAGAAAATTAAGGAAACTATACAGGATCACCCAGGGTGCTATGCCCAAGTTTTATCTGACTCCCAAACAGGTGTGTATCCAGAATACATAGGGCCTAAAACTTTAGAAGCATCCCTTTAAAAAAAGTATAAAAGAGAAAGTCCTAAGAGACCAGTGCCAGTAAGGGGTCCAGAGGCTTGAGTTGCATCAGCTTCCTGAAAAAACCATCCTACTCCATAATCTGTTCTCTTGCCAGTGGAATAAGCTTTATAACCTCAGAAAACATGAAGCAGAATCTTGGGTATCTTCTATCATCTCTAAACCTGCAATCCTACAAGATAGAGTTTATTGTTCCATTTTATAGATGAAGAGCCTGGAGCTTAAAGAAGTTAAGTAACTTATCTCACATTGCAAATCTACCAAGGGCAATTACAGAATCTGATCCAAGGAATTTTTTCTTTTAAAACCCATACTGTTTTCAGTCTGCTAAGCTAGAGTGGAACTGAAATCAACTTTGCCTTCACAGTATTTCTTAAACATTTTCTTTGTCTGCAGTTCTTTTTCCTTGTAGTACTAGGGATTGAACCCATGGCCTTTGCGCTGAACAACATATGTAGCCTTAAAATTTTTTAAAAATTTCTTATATTAAGATGGGGTGTTGGTAAGTCTCTAAATTGTCCAGGCTGGGCCTGAACTTACAATCCTCCTGCCTCAGCTTCCCAGAGTGCTGGGATTAACAGGCATGCACTATCATGCCTAGCCTCATCTGCAGACACTGGCAGTATTTTCCAGTGTTGCCCGTATCTGAATCTCCTAGTGTGCTTTAAATATGGGTCCGCTTACCACTATTATCAGTTTTCTCCTTGCTCCCCTACCTCATCCTTATTCAGTGATGGTGCTGAGCTAAAGGCGCCTGTTCATTCTGCTTCCACCTCAAGATTACCTCCCCACAAGACTGCTCCCTTGTTCTGTTATTTCTAACTTCAGCTTGCAAGTTTTTTCCTGTGATGCGAAGGAACAGGGAGCCCCCCCAGAAGGAATGTTTCTTCTGCATCCTCAGGCTGTGGATCAGTGCTGAGGGCAGGGGACCCTGAGTATCTGAGAGATGAGGGCATCCCAGTGACCAGCTGACTCACTCACTGAAAAATGCTACATTCTGGGCATATCTTCCATGACAGTCCAGCAGGGTAGCTGTTGGAAATCCAAACATGTCCACTCCTGGTCTGAGACCTTAATCACCACCTCTTCAGATGATTCTTCCATGGACTATTCTTGAGCACCTGGAGGCAGGGGACAAACAACGAAGTAACAAAAACAAACAGGAAAGGGCAGAACTGCTAAGTGAGAACATATTCAATAGGAGTTCCCGTTTGGGGTGTGAGGGGAAACAAGGAGTCTGGAGATTGATATGTCAGTCACCTAAATTCTTAGTCCAAAAAGGACTCAAAGATAGGAGTGTACAAAAATGAGACCAGAAGGAAAGAGGAGCACGAATATATAAATGCTGACCCTGCTAATGGTCACTCCTGTTTGTCTTTGCTCTTGGAATGAAACTTGGATCTTCCACCTCTATTTAGCTATTTATTGCCTGTTATTTTTTTCCTCTAAGCACCAAGGAATTCATAATCTAAAAAGCTAGAATTTCAACCTTTATGATTGGCTCCATGGTGGAGTAACTCCAGCTCTTTTCCAGTTCCTCGAGGTTATGAGGCTCATCCAAGGGCCTTTTAACAATTCTTAGGAGGCTCCAAACCCAGACCCATCAGTCTCCTATTCCACTGTTATTTCTTCCCTTAAGAATATTTCTTAATTTAGGACCCTAGTTACTGAATTCTTACAATTCATTTATACAGTGGTTCAATGTGTGATCTTTGTTTCCTCCAACATATCCTATCAAAATGCTGGACCCCGATTTAAGGAATTAGCAGTATGGCACTACAATTCTTTGTTAACCAAGTACTTGGCGCATTTTGACAACTGCATGTTCAGCTCTGTGTTGTGGTGACCAGGACCTCCTTTTGGAGAGCTCGCTTCCAGGGTAGAACACAAGCTACCAAGGAGGCCCCTGTCAAAGTGCTGGCACACTCGCTTGGAAGTTCACCATATTACTGATCAACAACTGCACAGAGTCAGTGGAACTGTACAGTACATGGTACTTGCTGCTTGGGGCTAGACTCTTGTCACTGGGGATTCCAGAAAACAGGGTTTACTCAGAACAAGTAGGTGGAACCTACAGCTTTACCTTTCCACCTGCTGTGAGATCTCCAACAGGCAACCCTCAAGGGAGCCTCTTCGACTAAAACTTGCCAAAGTGCTCTCCCGTGGTCAGAAGTGTGAGGAATCACATTCTCGAAGATCTTGGAGACTGTGGTTTTGTATAGAAAATACTGCTTTCCCTACCAGAAATGCTGTTTTATCATCTGAAGAAAGCTCAGACTGAGGTCCCAGATGCCTGTTTGGCTCTCCCAGTGTGGGGTCAAGTGACCACACCACCCTGCCTCTGTCTCCTCGCTACTGAACAGGTTGACAGCACCGTCTCAGCACAGTGCTCCCGGGAAAATACAAGACCCAAAAGTGAGGGGTCTCCAACAGGGGCTGTAGATTTAAGGCCTAAAATCTTGGGTCCCCATTAGGGCTGGGCAGGAGGGGCGCACACTTCGCACCAGGGGATGTCGCCGGGACCAGGAGCTTCCTGGAGGGCTGACTCCCCGTCCCAGGCTCCCAGCACTCAAGGGTCTCCTCACCTCCCCGGGGCTGCCCTGCCCGACCCCGCGCCTCCTCTGCAGGCTGCGGGGCCTTCCGCTCGCCCTGCCCCGCGACGCTCGGTCCCGGCGGATCTCTCTTCCCGCTGAACCCGGCGCGCCCCGCGCCCGGGACCCGCGCCTGCGGGCCGTCCTCTACCCGCTGGCCGAGGCGCGCCTGGCCTGCTCGCGTCCGCCGGAGGGCCCGGGGCGGCGGCGGCCCCGCCTCGTCGGGCGCACTGACCAGCCGCGGCCTCACTCACCGCAGCGGCGCGCGCCCGCAGACAGACAAAGCCGGCGCCGAGCCCGCAGCGCAGGGGCGCGCGGCCGACCTCCGCTCCCAGGAGCCCACGCGCGGCGGACCACCGCTCCCAGGAGCCTCCGCGCGGCGCCCCACCGCTCCCGGTAGCTCGCGCGCGACCGACCACAGTTCCCAGGAGCCCCCGCGCGGACCGGGGCACTGTGGGAAGCGTGGCCTGGTCCGCCGCGCGGCGTGGACACCGGGGGCTTTGGGTTGCTGGGGACGCGGTGGCGTGGTCAGCGTCTAGGGCTCGGAAGCTGGGGCGGACCTTCAAACGGTGAATTGACGACGCCCTGTGGTCTTTTAACGAGCACTCTCGCCAGGAATGCTGGGTGAGAGACGCCGTCCGGCGACGGAGTGGGCCGGGCTGGGTCGCTGTGGGCGTCTCATCCGGGGAAGCTCGGAGATGACAGCGCCGGGCGGGAGAGGGCGACTGGCCAGGCGCCTTCTGCAGGAGAAACCGTTCTGCGTGGACCTTACGGGTCGCGGAGAGCGTACAGCAGTGACAAATTAAATTTTTTATTGATCGAAAAATTGAGAACTTCCCTGAGGACCAACAATAACACAGGCAGTCAAAACCTCGGCCCCGGGAGGGAACAGGGTAGCCTTTGAACATCTATGAGATAAATTCTCCCGAAAATGCTGCAGCCTCCTTCGAATGCACTTTTATAGGACACAGGCCTCATCCTAGAGCTTTTTTGCTCCTCTGCCCGCCGCAGTAGACTTGTCATCGTATTAGGACTTTAAAAAGAATGTTTCCCCTTGTCGTGTCCTCCTTGTGTACCCCAGAGCCACACACCTGTTAGATAAAACACAATATGCTTTTGGGTCATGTAAATAATAGTGATTCCTAATTGCTAATTATTACTAGTCATAGCATATTACTAAATGTTAATTATTACTATTAACAGCATCATTATTTAGATTCATTTAACATATATTTGTTGAGCCTGTTTTAAGTGTCAGGTGCTGTGCTGAGTGTTGGGACCCCAAATGTGAGCCCCGCACCCTCTGCTCCTCGGGCGGTCGTGACAGTCTGGTTGGGAAGAGGAAAACACCACCTTCCAGAAATGTGGGCCAGAAGGCAAGTTCAAGAGTGTGTAGTGCCCGCTGCTCTGAAGCTCACCACTCTGGAACAGCAAGCATCTCAGCACCACTGCTGAGCTACCTGAGGCACCACCTCCCAGTCACCCCCCCTGTCCTTAGTTTGCTTCTAGAGAGCACAGACGCTTTTATTCTCGAGAACCAAGGAGGCACACAGCAACGCCCAGGCTGCCTGTCTGAAGAGGGCAGTGCTGTGTGGTCTTTTCCCTCCTCCCCAAGGCTCTGTGTGGGTGAGGGACAGTGTCCCTGACTTCTGTCAGGTGCTGTGACAAACAGCACCGTGTGCATTGAAGCCAGTGCAGGCAAATGGGTCCCGTTGAGTTCAAGACCAGCTGTGGGACAGACACTGCCATAAAAGTGGTTGACACAGCTTTCGTGGAAAAAAAGTGGTTGTGAAGTCATATTTATCTCATAAATCTGCAAAAATTCTCTTAAGGGATCTCAGGAAGGCAGACATACTGAATAGAAAGTGAGGGAGATAGTGGTTAGAATTGGGGTCGAGGCACCTAAGATGAGAACCAACTCTCCCTAGACACTTACCAGTCTTCCCAGACCCTAAATGGGGCAAGTCTTCAGCGACTGCCTACATCTTAAGACAGTTACTTAGCAGGAGGGAGGGTGTCAGCAATGTGGAGTTGAAAGCTTGTCAAAGAACTGTTCTCCCACCTCACAGGCATTTCAAAACATTAGGGGAAGGAAAGATAATTCAATAAATGGTGTCAGGACAAAGGGCTAGACATTTGGGGGAGGTAAAGTTAAATGTTTACCTAACTTCTATGCCAAGATAACCTCCAGGAAGATTAACTGTAGAATGTGAAACAGATCCATAAGTGGCCCAGAAGAACATATGGATTAATATTTTAGCAATCTTGGCATAGGAAAAGCTTTCCTAACCTTGGTAACAAAGGTAGAAACAACAAAAAGGCTAAAATTCAGCCCTTCTGTGTGGCCCAAACACCAGTAAGTGAAATTAACACATGACAAGCTGGGACAATATTAGCAACCGTCATATTTAAAGACACCATACAAATCAATAAGAAAAAAAACCCTGACATTTCAGGAGAAATGTGGCCAAGGACAGCAATATTTTAAAGAAAAATATTCTGGTTCAGCATTCAGATTTAAGTGCCAATTGGAACAAAAGTTTCCCCCTAACTACTGAGTGGTAGCCTGCAAAGGGGAGTAGGAGAATGGACATTTTTATCCATGTGTAAATTGAGACAGTCATTCTGATCAGACATTTGGCAATATGTATCAAAAGTGTCAAATGTCTGTGAATCACTTCTAGAATTATTTTCCCCAGGAGGAAAAAGTCAGATAACTGAATCCTAACTGTGGAATGAGAGCTGCGGAGTCCAGCCTTCTCAAGTGAGTTACTGGCTTGGGAAGGACTCTCAGACTGTCTGCTGCAGAAACTTGCATGCGATGTCCAAGCTCACAGGAAACTGAAAGCTTCACTTGCTGCCTTAGCTTTGCACAGATCATTTAGGTCTGGGGTGGTGGTGTGAACATCCACCCTCCTGGAAGTGTTCGTCAGAACAGCTTCCTTTGTTCCTCACATCTGTCTCTGTTTACCTCAGTCCCTGAGAGAGAGCTAAGCTGCTTAAAATAGCCTTTAGGAACCGTGCTTAGCCCCTGTCCAGAACCACCGCATACCTCTGAACTAAGCAGCCTTCCATCTCGCCTGAATTTGTACCCCCAGGGCTGGGGAGGAAGCAGGCTCCTTCTCAGACCTCTGCCTGCTCCGCAGCCCGGTTTGACTCACCAGGATCAAGGTGTCTGTGCTCTGGCACAGGTCTCTGGAAAGGCTGTCGAACTCTGGTGAGAACCACCAAGTGTCTTACTTGCCAGGCTGGAGGGCATGCTGCTTTCTGCATGGACAAGTGATCCTGTTCACTGAAGTTGCCTCTGTCCTTTGAGAATGTGTCTTGTGTTTGATATCATTACCACCTGATTTGTAAATTCAGGGTACCAACAACCTGGACTTCTTGCTCCTAGAGTGTGCCATGAATCTGCTCAGAACTCCCACGATTATTCAAACCAAAACTATTCATCTTACAAAAGCTATTTGTACCAGCTTCAGGCATTTTATTCTGCTATTATTTCTACCGTTTAACTAGCTGTGCCCTTCTTCAACCTATTGATGGAGTTGCTTGTAAACCAGGAGTGGGCAACTGTGGGGGTCACAGATGCCACCCAGGTGCACATCTGTGTCTCTGGCCAGGGCGGCAAGCTGGCCACCTCTCCCCCTGAGACCCTAGTGCCTGGTGTCGATGATCCCATTTGGTATTGCTGAGTGAACTCGGTGAGGACCCCTTGTGAAGGTGTTTGTGGTATTGTTGGCACACAAACAGGAGGGCCCTGCACTGTGTGAGTCCTCTCAGAACACGCCTGTGCATAGGCTGGGGTGGAGCACTGAGCCCTGCATCTCTGTCTCCTGTTTTGTAGGAAGGCCTCTAATGGGTGGGCAGAGGGGGAAGACATGAGTGCGTGATGGCAGGAGCCGGAAGCCCTTTGTCCTTGGATCCTCTGCTGGTGCCTGGTGCCTCTTCCCCCTCTCCTGGGTCCCACTGTGGCCCTTGGAGCTGGTTTCTTCACAGGACTCCCAGGCCGGCTCCGGGTGGGCCTCTGAACTCATGAAATGAAAAAAGTGGGCTTGGAAGATCATTAGGGCCAGTTGTGTATACTTTTCATTAAAGAATTGGTTGATCTCCAAAAACATTAAAGTAATTGCTCGGAGTTGACCATGGCCCACAAAGGTCTTGTGTTGGAAACTTAGTTCCCAAATTCATACGTTAATGGTATGTGGAAGCAAGGCCTTTGGGAGGTCATGGGATCATATGATGTCACAGGGCAGGGCCTGTCATGGAGTTAGTGGTTTTATATGGAGAAAGAAGAGGCTCCCTGGCTCACTTTCTCTGTTACCACATGATGCCCTGCCATGTTATGATGCAGCACATGGTCCTGCCAGAGGCTGACAGAGGCTGGGGCCAGGCTCTGGGATTTCTGAGCCTCCAGGACTGTCATCCAGATAAACTTCTGTTTTTATAAATTACTCGGTCTTAGCTATTTTGTTACAGCAATAGAAAACAGACTAAGACAACAATGATCTTAGCGGATCCTTGAACGAGCAAGGATAAATCATTTCAAACTTTTAAATTTAATTAATTAATTTAGTTTTGA
Source organism: Hystrix cristata (assembly GCA_004026905.1). Taxonomy (NCBI): domain Eukaryota; kingdom Metazoa; phylum Chordata; class Mammalia; order Rodentia; family Hystricidae; genus Hystrix; species Hystrix cristata. The sequence goes on along the minus strand of PVJO010009627.1, from coordinate 1,112 downwards.
GACAGAGTCTCACTATGTAACTCAGGCTGGTCTTGAACTTACTACTGAGTTTTAAAATAGGCATTTGTTTCAAAGGCTTTAAAAGCTGCAACCATATTTCAAAATAGTCAAACACATTTCTTGAAATATAAAATGCACAGTTGTAATAATCACAGCTGATTTTCTGCCTATGTGGTGAAGAATTTAGCCTGGCCCACAACGAGGTGAGATTTTGCCTTCATCTACTGGGAGGTGATGTCTTAGCTGTGGAATGTCAGGCCTGGTCAGGACAGTACTCACTGCCTGGGGACCTTGGGCCACCCTGCATAATACAAAATGTGATTTGAGCTAGGTGCCTTCACCCTGGGACTTGGACACCCCAGATGGTAACAGTGTGGCGCAGGGTAGGGGCTTTGGGTCAGATGGTCTGTTGCCCTCTACAAAGCCCGAGCCTGGACACTGGAGGTCAGCCCCACAGATGATCACGCATACCTGTGAACACGGTACTCCATGCACGCTGTCACCCAGCTGTGCTGGGAAAGTCCTGCTGTCCTGGCTCCCTGGAGAGGACAGAGGATGCTGCAGGTGGTGTTTTCCTGTGAACTTCCCAGGCTGGATCTTCCTCTAGCTTTTCACTGCAATAACTCATAGCCGCAAGTATGATAGCTGCCAGGGGGGTCTGTGAGTCTTTCTAATCGATTGTCAAGCCCTACATTTTCAGGTGACCCCTGGAGTGAGGGCTGCAGACTGTTCCCTTAATTTTGTGGTTGACCTTTTTTTTTTTTTTTGTGCCGGGGATCGAACTCAGGGCCTTGTGCTTGCTAGGCAAACACTCTACCACTGAACTAAATCCCCAGCCCTGCGGTTGACCTTTTACAGTGACTTTAAAACTTGAATCTGAAGTCGAGGTTATAGGAGTCTTTGCACTTCAGATAAAAACCATTCCTCTCCCAAGACAAATAAGAGATTCTTGCCAATGAAGTGTCATTTTATATTTTGTGAGTGGATTTCAAATATATTTCAACATGTTTCATTTGTAAGAAAGCGGTAGAACAGAACGGTCAGCAGTTACTGCACGTGCACTGAGGGTTGGTAGCAAGCACTGGATTTCTTCTACACTACTGCAGATCAAC